>VZTX01016877.1:515336-640579 GCA_013400915.1 Pardalotus punctatus
TTAGGAAAATGTCAACATTATAAGCCTCTTTTCTCTACCACACAGTGCTTTTCTCAGAGACTGCCCTGGCTCTTACAATCCTATGGGATCCTAAGTCCCACCATGTGAAAAGGAGTAGGAAGTTTCTCAGATATTGCTGCCTTTCCTATTTTCTTTGGCTCTTGAGCTGTACAGTTTTTAAGGCATGCCAGACACTGTCTTCACATGAGATACTTGCCCAAAAAGGATCAGAGAAAACATTTAGTATTTTCATTACAGATCTGACACCCTTGAATATTTCAAGGAACTGGATTGTTCAGCTAGGTTCTTTATGTATTGGGGAAGTGGAAGGCTGTTTCTTTCCCACCAAAAGTTAAATACTCTGCGGTTAAATCTCAGATCCCACAGTTAGATGACCTTTTTCCAGAGAGACTATAAATCAGATACTGATATTACTCCCTTTCTGCTTTGTGAGATTACTGTCCCCTGTTTGAATCTAGAAGGAAACACCCTGGAAGTATTAAGTGCTTGTTCTTGCTTCAGAATCACACTTAGCACCACTTACTGAGGTAGCAGCAGCAGAGCTTTTCCAACCAACTTAAATGCAGTTATTATATTGAGGAAAAACATTGCACTAAACACCCACTGACTTTGATCCATCGGAAGGTCCTGCAAGGTTTTTCACCCTGTAGAAGCTTAAACCAAGTAAAATCCCAGAGTCTTATTTCTTGATGATCACAGTCATTTCCAGAGTTTTTAGAAGCTGACTGTCATTAGGAAATTGGGTCAAACATCAGCAAAGCCTGTTTGGATGTTTGCAGCACTGTTTCTTTAGGCCTGGTTAAGGGCTCGTTTCTGTGTAGGGCTCAGTACCCTCAGTCCCCATTCAAAGAAGTCATAGTTGAGGGTATTTTGCAACTGAAATGAAGATTCCAGTAATTGACATGATTTCTTTCCTACTTACACTTTGGTTATGAGAACGGGCCACCTTAATATTTATGGGGACACTGTCTTAAGTGAGATTTTTAACTGTATTTACAATCACATATATTTTTTAACCTAAGTATTAGAACTACAGCTTGCTCCAAAATCTGTGATCTCCAAGTGATTTTGCTGGATATAATCTAACAAAGCTCCAAAATTTTAAAGATGAAGTCTGGCTGCTTAATTTTTATTTTCGTTGAAACTTTACTTAATTTTCTGAGGTTCACTCTCTTTAGTTTCACAGATTTTTCATATTATATTTCTAGTCATGGGCTCATTACTCCACCTGTGTTCCTTGGTGGCAGAGAAAGATTTGTTTAGAATCAGTCTCATAAATAATTACTAAAAAGAAGGAAGGTGGAATTTTTACACAAGATATAGAAGGTATTACTCTTCCAATAAATAAAAGATGTTACACTGATGGAAATTGAGTCAAATAGAGTCCTTACTGTTGATCTTCCACTTCTAATTTGCTACAGGTTTCTTAAGTTGTGTTGCTGTACTGTGTCCCTTTTTAAAAGGTTCTGTTTTAGCAGTTTTACTGCAGGAAGGACAGATTTTGCAGAAGTGGATTCTTTCCATTTTCAGTTTCTTGGAAATCTCATAGAGGCCTCCATTGCTTTAGAGACTGTTTATACAAAAGTCTGAATTCTTGCTTTTCTTTGAGGTGAGAATTGTACCTGCAATGTGACAACATAAAAGTAATGGAATTTTTTTAATGTTTGCAAGCATTTTTTACCTTATTTCCTGTGAGAAAGTTGCCCAAGTCATTTTTGAAGCAAGTTAAAATTTGTTGGTTACATTTTGTAATGGAGTATCCCTGTCTAATTTCTCTTTTATGAATTAAACATGTCTTTCAGCTGGGCATTAGAAAATTATATTGATATATTAAAAATTTGCTCATAATTGTTGGGATGGTATGGGTTGCTGCAGGAAAGACCCTCACAACTTGGCTTATAACATCAATCCTTTTACTATCATCAAGAGTCTTATGAGATGTTATATTAAATAATTTGGGCAATAAAAACTGTGGCAAATTTTGCAGGATAATACTTTTATTTTGACATCTTATGGGCCAAGTTATATCCAATATAAATTATTGAAGAAGGAGTACAGGGAGGTCTCCTTCACTCTTGGTTTTCAAGGATACGTTTTTTGGTATGTTTATTTATTTAGAGATTGAAACACCTAAGTTGTAGACTTAAGTATTTTACATCTCTGACTATATCTCTGTAATAAGAGATAACATTTACAAAGGAATGAAATATGTACCGAGTTAAAAATATATTAAATGTGAACGGAGACTTCTTTCTTTCTGACTGGGGCTA
Source organism: Pardalotus punctatus (assembly GCA_013400915.1). NCBI lineage: Eukaryota > Metazoa > Chordata > Aves > Passeriformes > Pardalotidae > Pardalotus > Pardalotus punctatus. The sequence goes on from VZTX01016877.1 coordinate 517,628, forward strand.
TTTTCTGTTGACAGCAAAATGACCTTTGCTTCTTATGTTTATTTGCCTCGTTTTCTCTTCTCTCTATACTTACAGATTTCAACACAAAATCAATGTCACTTTCTGTAATTTAGTTTTAAATAATAGATAAATAGATTTATGTTTATTTTGTAAATTAGACTCATAATATTGGCAGGGAAAATTAAGGAGGTGACTGATGGAAGGAAAAAAACAACGTCTTCCTTTCCTTGTTTTGTCCTAGTTCCTTCCTTCCTCTGCCAACAATCACAACTCTTTCTTCAAAGGGAACGCACAGTTAGCCAAAGCCTGACTTTTCAGTTTTTCATGTGCATTGAGCAAACTGAAGCATATTGAGCAGTGCAACTCCAGGCCCTAGTTTGCTAGACTCCAATGGCACGTGCCAGGTATGGTTCCTTAAATTACATCTCCACCAGTCTAAGTAAAAGAGAAAACATTAAACAAAAAAGTCTTTATCCTGACATTTTAGAACACAAATACTTAGCTTCCCTTTTGCAAAAACCAAGGGCAGTGTGGCCCAAACGCATAGGAATCATGGCACAGAGGCAGTTGAACCTACGCCTGTGAAGTGTCAGGCTCCCAGCCCTTAGCTCTGCTTTGGAATACAGAGTGGATCTACCTTTTGGGGGGCTGCCAAACAGCCAAATGATGGAAATTCCCAAGTGATAGGGTGATGTATTACATAGAAATAGGGCAGGACTGGGATGTCTGGCTAATTTGCAATTAAAGGTGATGTTTTGAATTTTCTTTTTCCCCTTAGATATGGGTTCCCACAGACACAGGTTTGGTCCTCATGGACAACTCCCACAGGCATAAAGCACCAAAGGGTTTTTAAGTTTGGGGCCTAAATGGAATGTTTTCTCTGGGGCAGTGTGCCACATCATAGAGCTTTGTATTTCATAACTTTTGCTCTTGATTAAAATCAACCTTATTCCCAGAGCTGTTGGGCTCTTAAACCCAGATATCACCTTTGAGTCTATGTTTCCAAGTAAATTAAGAAGAAAAGAAAGGTGAGGCATGTCTGTAGTATTTTCAAATGTGAATAAGTGATTGTAAATATATTTTTCTCCCTGTGTGTGGCTTTTATTTGTTATATTTTATTAATTTCTGCTTTTTAAGTATCTGAATGCAGGCGGTATTCCATATTACAGATTCATAAGGCAGCCAAATAATCACTGGTTAAAATATGTGCACAAAATTCCTCTTCAGTCCAAATAATGTTTTCCCTCCAAACATTTTTCCCTTTCATTTGACAGAGTAAATCTTTTATTCCGCTGCCTTTGGTCACAAGTAGAGTAAGAAGAAAACAATCAAATTGTGAGTCACATTAGGTAAGAAATTTTCTATGTTTTCTCATTTTCATACCAATACAAACCTGTGACTGCCAATTTGGATCATAAGGGGAATGGAAATTGGAGTTCTGGAAGTATGGAATGGCACATCCTAAAAATAGAAGTGCAATAGGTATACCTGTCAGCTGGCCATGGTCTTATCCATTCCCTTACCTGAATGAAATGATCTGGCAGTGTTACTTTTCAAGAGATATTTAGAGAAAAACAAAGCAGAGAAGGAAAAAAGACAGTAGAAATGTGTGGGTTGAGCAGGAGGAAGTAAATGGAAATGCTGATTTTTACATTTTCTAGTTCTCTGACTCTGCACCCAAAAGTGGACAACTTGCCAGGAAAATATGATTGCTAGCTCTAATCATTCAAATATTTGTGAGGAATGCTGATTATATAACCACCCTAAGAGTCTGAAAGAGCACATTTCTTTGAACTGTGCAGCTGAGATAGGCTGGTTAAACAATAATAGTAATTAATATAATTTGCTAAAATAAAAAGGACATTCATCCACCAGTGTATTTTACATTAGCAAAGGAAAATTTGCAATATCCTAAAATCACAGGACACTAAATAAACAGTAAACAATGGTATTCCAGTTTTTACAAGCTGGAAAGTCAAAGCAGAAAAATGTGAAGCTGGCCACACTTTGAAGGCAGTTCCAGGAAAAAAAAAAATCAGGATCACTGTGTTATTTTTGTCTTGTGGTAATGCTCTGAAGTTCTTTTTCTGAGGCAGCACCCCCATCAAGAATACATCAGAAATATGCATAACTTCACATGATGCACAGAGTAAGTAAATAGTTCCGAGCACACTTAAATAAACATCTTTGAAAATATCAATCTGAGAGTTTAGCTAATGGTAGGAAGCTATTTTTCCTCTCAAGATTTCTTTATTTTATTCCCATCTAACAGGATACTATAGCTTATGACATATGGTTCCTTAAATTAGGCACTCCAAACCTTGTTCGTTCATCTCGGTGTGTGGAGCCAAGTTGTCTATTAATAGGAAAAGCCTTGCCCTGGAAAAATGTGTATGCACCAGTCTCTGCACGGGGGAAGTGAAGGATATGCTACAATAGGGAATAAAATTAATTCATTATGTATTATGGAAAGAACCACTCTAATGTAATACTGACAAACAAAATGGAGAAGTGCTGTTAAATCTTTGTCTCAGAGGTGTGGTGCATTTAGCAACTTGATGTCTGTGTTATCCAGCACACTGACTTTCCAGAGTCATCTCCAAGTTGTAATGGACAACCTCTCTTCAGCTACCAGAGCCCAGAGAGGAATAAACCAAGACCACCAGCTAAGACATTATGTAATTGCCATGGACATGAGCATTGAATGATCTCAGGTACTGTGTTTAAATGAAAAGATTTAGCCAAAACCAAAAAGAGTTGCGTGTAAAAAGGATTTGTTAGTAAGTCATTTTTTCTTTTATAAAACTAGAAGTTTTAAAGGAATGTTAGGATGAAAATGTTAACAAAAATTCTTATTAGAAATATCCAATAAAATGCCCACCCTTCCCACGCAACATGCTTCAGTGTAAGTTTTAAAAAAAAAATTTTAAAAAATCGTCTTATGGAAGTGAGTTACAGAACTTACTGTGGAAATTAGTTATAGAACTTAGTGATTATTATTATGTAAGAATTTATATATATATAAATATATATATATATATATATATACACACGTAATCATCAAGCTCTCTTGATTATTTCAATAGCCATTCCTCTGCTTTTGAAAAATGCAATTTTGAGGCATGATTCTATACATTATAGCACTGCAAAGATCATTTGCCTAGCCCATCACTTTGGCTGTCAAATGTAACACTATTTTCTATCAGATATAAGCAGCTTGTCTTCACCTTCAAAGCCTGCACCTCATCCTACCTATCATCTCTCATGCAGGATCAAGAAATCACTTCTTTCACTGATTAGCCCATGATGCCAGCCTCCTTCATTGACTTCTTAGATTTTCAGTCACTCAGTTTGAAGCTTTATCCCATGCCATTTCTTACATTTGGAGAGGGCTTCTTCAGACATCTGTAAAGCTACTTCCTTATCTCCCTTCTAATCCTATCTGTGAGGTTCCCCTGCCATTATGCTTTCAAAAGAAGTTTCAGGGTTTGGACTGAATTTGCCTAGTTATAATGAGCTGTTCCCAAAAAAAAAAAATTCTGGATCAGCTTCAAATGGAGCACTCCCGAAGATCTGAAGGTTGGTATTTCCTACTCAGGTGCTGCACTGTCAATCCTGCATGGTTACCAGTGCCTCATTTTTCAGAGGATGACACCTTGCTGTTCTTTGGCACCAATACATTTCTATTTGAAAACACAGGATGAATATAAGGGTGATCTGTCTGGATTGTAGGAGTGACATGTCTGAAACAAGGGAATAATCTAGAGGGTGTCTTGGCTTTTTCCTTCATATGGCAAGTGTTTGATAAGATGCTATTTATATTGATTAAATGAAACAGTCTTCCTGCTGCTGGATACAGGCATAGGAAGTTGTGCCATACTTGTGTGGAAAGACTGACACGACATTTTTAGTTTTGGTTACCAATGTGGGGGAAGTTGGGGGCAGGACATTGCCTCTGGTTTGTTCAAATTTCTGTTGTGGAAAGAATGAGTAGTCACGGGAAGCACTGTATTGCACTGGGTCACCATCTGAGAACATTTTTCTTTGAAGCAGTTACATTTGTAACCTGTAGCCTTGAACACGTTTGCTTGGTGTGTTGTGCTTGTATTCCCTCCTCCAGTAGCAGTGTCCTGAGACCAAGTCATCCCTTTACAGGAATTACCTACAAAGGAATCTGGAAACTCCATGGCATCTCTGTCAACTTTCCCTCCAGGTGATGCCTCCAAATCCCTTCTGAAGGTGATTGTGCAAAACAGCATGTAAGTAAGTTCTGTGGGTTTTCATCTAAGCATCTCTATGGTGAAGATTTTGTTTCAGGATGCTGGAAAGGTGCCTGCCCCCTCCTCTCCCTCACCTTCCTTCCTGGCACTCAGTCCCAGCCACCAGAGCACTCCCATGGCTCCTGAAGAATCAGGAGGCCACAGTTTCCCCAAACTCGCCCCTTCAGGTGTTACTGAGCCTCTGTTCTACAGTATTTTCAACCCCCAATCCATTGGGATTTCCAACTGCTACAGGACCAGCAGGCTCCTCCATTACTCTGCATACAGACACCTGGAGAAAGCTTGAGAGCCCCCCGTCACTGCAGAGCAGTTGGGCTCACATCTCAGCCTGGCTGGCTAAAATCTTCTGAAAAATACTGTAGTGTTCAAGTGATTAGACTGTCTTCCAGAGAAACAGGGACTAGATCCAATTTGAAAATCTTTAACATATGGGATAACCATTTTTAAAACACCCTTTTAGATTGCCTTTCCATAATTTATCAGGAGTGGATCTGCACTTTTAGAAAGTCAGGCACCAATGGGATGCAGGTAGCAAGTCATAGTCTTGGTCAGAATTTCAGTCTGAAAACACCCACAGAGTTGTGCAGATTTCTCAGAAACTGAAATCACTTCCAGACTGAGCTTTTTTTAAATAAGTTTCATCATAAAACTGTATTTTTGTAGCCAAACTATAAACCTCTGAAAATAAGAGTTTATGTGGAAAGGCTGAAGCTTTACTTATAGCACTGGTAATGTCTATAGCACTCAATGATTTGATGCTGAAGGCTATTAATCCCAAAGAAAACTCTCTTGGAAGAAGTTGAACTTCGGAGGTCAATGAGATCTCAGAGGAATATGGACTGAAAACTGAGAAAAGCTGATTTTGTCCATGTAAATCAATTGTTACTGTTTCCTGTCTGAGAAAAATTTAATGCAAAGACTAAGGATTTATGAACAGGAAAAGGGAGAACCTCTAAAGGTCTTGGAAGAAGTGATTAATAACATTGTTATGTTTTGGGATAATGCTATTTTAAAACCATGCTCAAAAGCCATGCTGATGGTTTAAGCAAAGGATAAACTATGTTCACTTATGTGCCCTGGTTGAAAGCTTGTGGTCAATGTTAGGTTGTGATACTACAATTGCAAACACTGTTTCTAAGAATTGACCCTCACCTTTCACCAGAACTTAGGACAATTAACAGAGAATTTTATTTACAATTAACACAAGAATTTTTATTAGTGTGGCCTAGAAGATTTGAAGAAAAATTTTTAATTGTCTTTTGAGGCGAAAACATGTCTGGCAGATCTATTTTAAAGGGGAGCAGCAAGAGCATGAGGCTGCATTAGGCAGATGTCTTCCAGGGTAGCGTGAGAAGCTCACTCCTTAGTTTCTACCAGGGATAACCAGAACCCCTAATGCCATTAAGCTCATGTGACTTAATTCCCTAGGAAGTCATCACACTATAGTTCCTCAAATGGTCAACACTGACATAGGGCTTGAATGGCTTCCTGTCATTGGAACTGAAGAATGCTTGAAAACAAAGCAATAAATCCTCTCCTTTGCTACAGACATGTAAATGAGAGCAACTCTTTTGGGATGCTGAAAGCAAAATGTAGGCAAGGACGGCTATTTTGTGTGTTAACTAAAGTTTTTGGTTAGGATTCAGGTTCCTTACCAGTCTAAGTAACTTTGTCTCTTATCAGTTTAAGAAATGTTAAGTTTTTTGGAGCAGTGGCAACAGACAAATTTACCTGTCAATTAAAATAATAGTGATTGAGTTGTTTTGAAATTTGTCTGATTCTATTGAATTCATGCAAGTAAATTACTAGCAATTGAAGCTATGTGTGTGGGTGGGCTTACAATTACAAATTAATCACAGCCAGCAATTAGTATGTCTCATTTAGTGCATTTTCTTAATTTTGTATTGTTGTTCTGATTATTCCAGAAAAATCAAGAATTTTAAAAAAATACAAAAGATTTCTATGTGCAAAAAAGCAAATTATACTTAAATGGAAGCATGAACAAACTAGTATTTATGTAAGACTGGATAGGGGCACTATCCAGCCAGTCTCATAGGATGTTCCACACAGGGTTCCCAATGTCACATGTTCCAAAGCTTGTTCCATGCAAAATGGTGCACAGAGCAGAGGAAGCACAGTAGATCTGTTCCTTCTCTCCTTCATGAAATGTGGATGGGACAATAACTAAGTAAAGTGAACTGAGGATACTGATCATGAGGAGGAAGACATTGTATCACCTCCAAGATATTAATCATGAAAGTAATTGATAAATGTTTTGGAGATGACCCAGTAATCCATGAAGAGATGACAGGTGATTATGCTCCTCTAGACATTTTCTCTGAGTTGCTAAAATTGCCATGTGTAGAAAGTGGTCAGTGGTACCACTTGTCTGAGTGCCACTAGTACAAACTCAAGCCTGACTTTCCCACGTTACTGCTTTTTTAAAAAGGACAGCATTAAAGTAATGTTTATGTGAATCCAAAACGAAAGTTAATTTGTGAGACTTTTACAGCTGCAAAATTATATTAGAGCACCACAAATTATGCAGTTTCGCTGTTCACTAGGAATTACATCATTTGACCAATCAAATTAATCCTTTTGGTTACTTTAACTCAAATGTTTAGGAAATACTTTTGTTACTTTAAATTTTGATGTTTCAGACTTTTTCTTCAGTGAAAGAAAAGAGATTTCAGTGTGTCAGAAGAATTCCCCTCTGAATGAAAACACAGCTTCCAAACCAGTTCCCTTCTTGGGCAAAATTCTTGCTCTCCCAGTCCTATGAATGGCACAGTGAAAGTAGAGTAACACAAACCTTGGCAAACCCCAGGAGGGTTCTGAGCCATTATGGACAGATATATAATTGTTACATTACACTAAAGCCAATAAACAAAACTGTCAGGATGGCTCATCTTCTAGCAGTCTTACAAGCAAAGAAAAATTTTCAGTCATGAAAATCATTGGAGCAGTGCAAACTTTCCACATGGTGGTACAGCAGCTATGGCAGTGCAAAGATCTGCCTCACACTCTGAACGTCTTCAAGCATCTGGGACCAAACCTTCCCTTCAGTAAAATGGGAATAATCTGTCTGCCTCTTTTAAAAGGGCTATGGCATTGGGCCCTGTTGCTGTACAGAGTATTTTGAGAAGTACAGATCTGTATTGCTGGTCCCCTTTCCATTTCTGAAAGCTGGAAGCTCAGTTAACCAGGCTGCAGTGATGTAGAGAACACATGCACCATGCACATTGGTGACCACAAAATGCATGTATCTATTCTTGATGTATGTTTGACACATAAGTTTGGAACTGTATTTTTTAGTAACTAGTCATGGAGAAAATAGTAGAAGAGAGAATATCAGAATGCTTAATCATGTGTAGCAAATTGAAGTAACTGATTATTTATATATAATTTAAGTTTTAAATGGTGTGCATATAACATCTATCTCCATGCTGATCTTGGTATGCATCTAAGTACACCATTTGGGATTAGATTTCTTTCACCACTACTTTTCCTGGTACCTAACAAGACATAATAATTAAAAATTTGTAATAATAACTTAAGTACCACAGAGAACAGTTATTTATAAGCAAGTGAGATTGGGGCAGTATTTTGTGGCATCTGTTGTACTTTTGATCAATGTAAAGGAAATGGAGGTATGTTCAAATTGTGGGATAATTGCTATAGAGCTTTTCAAAGACCTCTTTTGTTTTGCTAACTCTGTTGAAGACCCAGGGCTAGTATGAATTTAGTCTTTGGACACCATAGTGTGCTCAGTGTCTCAGGCTTCTGTACTAATTCCTGCCAAGCAACCATTTCATAGCTTCTTTTTTTTTCTCTGCCACAAAACTGTTCATTTTGTGCCATTCCTTTGTTATTTAGTATGTAACATCACTCAGAGCACATATCTTTCAGCACTCTATAATGACAATGCTCAGGCAACTCAGGGAAAAACAAAAAACAAAATCAGAAATAAGAACTTGAATACATAGTTGGAGATACCCAGAGAAGAAATGTGACATGCAAATTAAAAACAGTTTAAGCTGTTCCTCTGCAACTGTTTGACTTGTACTCTGTAACTCATTATTTTCTACAAAACATTCCTTTAAAAGAATTTTAGAAAAAAATGTTGATGCTTAATAAGATAGTTCACAATATTCCTACAACTAAGGTTGCATATAGAAGGTGCAGGAAACACCCAACCCTGTAAAGACAGATGTAAATTACTCACCCCAATTAGTGCTTGACTAGTCATGTCATGAAGAGATTAAGATTTCTGAGACTACATTTAATCTTTTATTCATCAGGAATGTTTTGGGTCAGCTGAGTTGTTATTATTTAAACAGGAGAGACTTTCTGGAAAGAGAATAAATTAATTTGAATTAAAATAATAAACACTTGCTTTACTGAGCAAATACGAGAGATTCTGTCAGAAGCCTTCTCTACAGAAAGATGGACTTCTGTTTCATAGCTGTTAAATAAGAGAAAAATTATTATTACTCCTATCAGTTCTGAACACTAAAACGATGCCTAACACTCTTTTACAGTGATAATTTTTTGAAATCAAAAGAAGCACCTTTTTGACATTTCTGTTTGCAATCAAATTCTCTGTGGCAGTCTTTACTGTGACCTTTGCACCAGAGAAGAAATGCTTAAAAACTGTTAAAACTGATATTGCCACGTAAGAGAATACAACTGTTTAATAGGAACCCATTTGAATATGTTTATTGTGATTTGTTTCTCCCCTCAGAGTAAAGCAATAGCATAATACCCAGCTGCATGATAATATTGGCAAGGGAGGCCATGATTTTCAACTGCAAACCCTAAACACTGAATGTGCTGTGCTTTTTAAAGAAATCCCCTTTTGTACGAGATATGTAATACCCTTTTGTCCTGGAGCAGTTTGCATAATAATAGTTTTCTTTACTTATTCGTTGTCATGTGATGGAGCTACAAAGTGAGCTAGGCAGTAACAGCATAAAAGACAATTTTCCATTTTTCTCTAATTTTTCAGAGATTCGCTTGTTTTTTAAATGTAAATACTTCTAACTATCTTCAGAAAAGATAACTAGTTATTAACATTTCAGACCTAATTGTTACTTTTCTTAATATCTACCTAACTATTTGTGCTTTTCTTTTTCATGAGAAACAGGAATATTATTTCCTTTGCACTCACTCCTGAAGAGCCTCAAGCATATTGGGAAAACTGGGCATATGATCAACTGGTGGAAATCAGCATAACTCTATTCAGAAATACCTTGCTCAAGAGTTTAACAATAGAGCTACTTGATCAGAGAAGCCAAGCAAAATTTATGTTATTAACTGTATAATTTATATCAGAGTTGTGCATCTGTTATACTGTGCCATTGAGAAAAAAGGTAGTATCTGTCTGAAGAGCCATCTTAAAACTAGGTATCTAGAATTCATCTGAGACGAAGCATAAAATAAAATCTTAGGAATTTTCTGATGAGATTTCCCATGTAAAATTTTTTTTAAGATTTCTTTTGGGCTCTCCTATGTGGTCTAGTCTGGGTGGTAAGCAAGGAGTATTTCCCAAAGGAGATACAATTACATTGAAGTGGAACTCAATCTTGTTCACAATGAAATCTAAGAGAAGGACTAAAACCAGGGGAAGTTCCTCAGCTAATGTACAACAAACTAGCCATTATTGTAACTGCTGCTATCAAAGGATTTTTCCTTTGAAATTAGCAGAATTATGCCAAGTTACTCTAGCTGTGACTTTGGCCACAAATTTACATGTGGTTTTGAACCTCTGGCCTGTAACCTCTGTCAAGGGACCATTTCCAGGCAATCCCTGAAAAGTAACTAAGGAAAGCAATGCTATGACCCATTGTCTTAAATTCAGAGTGCAGAGGGGGTTCATAATCTTACTAGAAAACATTTAGAGGCTTGCAATTGAAAAAGGTCAAAACCAACTGGGTTAGATAATTTCGGAGAAGTTCACAAAGTGGATAAACATGTAACAATCCATGATCAGATCTGAGCAGTGCAAAGAATATCCAGGTAGCAAATAAAGGCTCCAGAGCCCCAGTAAATTTTTTATAGCTCCGCATGTTAAAATAAGAGACTATTAGACACAGAGATCCTTCAAAACTTAGATTAATAAATCAGCATATTCGTTATGAACCAACCATATATTACTGTTTTCTAAAATATCTAAGATCTGTCTTTGCCAAACAGTGCAACAAGAAATTTTCACAGCTCCAACTATTAGAAATTAATACCAGAGACAGAAATACTATCACTGAAGCCATGGAGAAGACACAGACTCCAGGTAAAACAGTATTATAATGATTATATGCACTGTAAATCTTTTAATCTGGACTCTCACAATTGAGCCATGGGGTTCTATCCTTTGAGAAATAAGAGCTGCTTTATACCAGTTGGATACCAGATACTCTTAATGTACTGCAGGCTGAGCAACATGTTACACTCTGTGCTAGTGCTAGTGAAATATATTAGCTTAGATCATTCTCTTTGCCTAGGGAACCTGAAGAAAAGGATTTCAGGAGGAAAGATTCTGTGGAGCTTTCTGAAATATTTTACTGGAAAGGTATAGCCAATCCTTTACTTATTATGTCATTATAAGGCACTCAGTTTTTTTGGGAGTAAGTTCTTGTGACTCATAGTCATCATATACCTGTCCTTGGGATACAGCCCTTTCATCCAATTTTCTTGTTCCACTCCCCACATTTCTGGGGTTCTGTGATTTTTTTTCTGCTTCCTAACAGATGTAGCAAGAACCTTATGTGCTCACCACTTTCTTTTTTAATTTCTTAGAAGTGTTGAAGTTTTTGTTCACAGAACACTGTGAATGAGAATTAAATTTTTCTGTTAAAAAAAATACCACAACTTTTAAAACATGTCATTCTTATGTGACTATTTTAAAGTGATACAGATGGCAAAAAATTGGAGGAATCAGCCATGGGTTTTGTTTGATTTTCTGAAACAACTGTTACTTAGTTTGTGAGGTAATGAAGATTCTACTAAAGGCAATACATTCACCTTTTTTCTACTAATAATCCTCCTTCAGATGATTTGGCAAATCCATCCAAGTATTACATGGTGTACAAACTTTTTCTGATACTTTGATACAAGTAATTTTTATTACGTGTGAAGTATAAATCCATTTCTGGTAAGCATAGTTCATTTAGATCCTGATACTGTGCATTTAGCCTTGGAAAAACAAGCCTTCCCTAGTGCTAGCTGCAGTGGATAGTGTTGCAAGGAAATGACGGACTAGGACAAATTTATTTCTGTTCTCTGTGACAACTCAATAAAAATAGGATGCACTCTCAAGTAAACTAAGCTTTTTCAATATTTTGTGGCATCTGTGCATGAAAATGCAGAATTCACCCCATATAGTCTTCTGGTGATCCAGTCACTGAGAAAGACTTCTAAACAGCCAAGGCCTGAGTCTTAATGAATTTAAAAGCTTTTAAAATGTTCTGTGGTTACATGTGCTTTAAAACAAAAGGTTTATTCTCACATGTTGGCATGTCTTTATTGGCATCATTTATTTACTTTTTATAGGAGTAAGAGCATGACTGCTTTTATGCCAGCACATTTGATTGTGTATGACTTACTTTACACTTACAGGGATCTATTGTTGGTTATGAGGAAAAATAAAATTTCTGTAGAGTGTTTAGTTAACTCTCTGCTGAAGTTAAACAAGACATATCTTTGGAAATCTCTTAAAGGATTATTTCTAATGGCGCCACTGGGACCCTTGCTATGCTTATAAAAATATATATGAATTTATAAAGGACAAAGATACAATTATCCCAGAATAGCTTCAGGAAAAACCATCATATACCTCTTTCAGAGGAGGTGCATAGATATGGATAGCAGCACACATTACTGTTCCATGGGCAGACTGACTTTTATTTTCAATGTGAGACATATTCTCCTACCACTTTCAGTGGTCAAAATTAATTCCCTTTAAATCAAGATACTGTATTTTGTAAGTGGAATTAGCCCTTATTCATATGAGTACAAGACGAAGAATATTCTTAGCCAGGATTTTAATATTGCCAGTGATGAAAATCTGAATGCTTGAAGTGTCTCAGAATTCTTAGATCTTTGGGAGACAGATTCTCAAAGTCTGTCCCAGTTTAACCCAAGAAATTGCAAGCTCAGTCTCACTGTAACAAAAGAAATTATATTCATGGGCCTTTTCTTCTTTTCTAGATCAAGAGTTCTGTCCTGTACATCCCCACTAAAGCTTTTCTGCAAAGTCCTTATGGACCTGAATAAACCTGGTTAAAACTTAATTACACATTGTACTAAAAACACATCTGGAAATTACATTTCTCACAAGTTGGTGTTTAACTATTAACAGTTATTTCTGTTAACTCCCCAATAAGTTTCTTATGAAGATGGAGGGACTCTCAGATGGGCAGAAATGGAGCTACAGCTGAGGAGGACCTTTAAAAGATCCTCAGTTCCCCCAGCATCTCTGTGTATTTAAACCTGGCATCTGGTAGTCCTTCTTTACACCTGGTCTCAAGCATGAATTACTGTAACAGCATCTCCCCTGACAGTGAAGTGCTCCCTCAATAGATGTGAGCTTATTGTCTGGGCACTGTTGCTAAGAAAACCAGCTGATCAGGGGGCCAGCATAGCAGCCAGTTGATGTAATAATACATGCTTGATAAAGCTCTTATCAGAGCCTTGCACGCTTCCAGGAATGTTCACGATTCTGCTGGATTTATCAATATGAAAAAAGCCTCATTCTTTCTACATTTCACTCACCTGTTGGAAGCCACCCCTACAGAGCTGGGTTTTAAAGCTTGGAATCATCACTGTCACCTCCTGCTATCCCTGTCCATCACACAGTGGCCAAGGATGCAGCAAAGGAAAGGCCATGTGAGGGAGAGTGTTTTCCCTCAGTCTGTTCTGGTGACTTGAGCAAGGCAGAGTGCTTTGTGCTGCTGTTCTCCAGCCCTGCACTCCTTTGAAGGCCTCTCAGGTGCTCCCTGTAGTGAACCATCTCATCCTTGTTTTTAGGGCAGAAACTGAGGAAAACAGGCCATCAGAACTGAAGTGGGGAGAAGTCTTTGGCACAGTATTCAACCACAATTTTCTCTTCCCAAGGTTTTAATAGGGGACCACATTCAGGGAGGAAAAGGAGTATTTTACTTAGCTGCCAGATGCTTTTGATCAATGCTATTTAAGAATATGAAATCAAATGCAATCCCTTATTTTTTATAAAAACTCCCATGTTAATTATTATTAAGCAAATAAGGTCATTTGCTTTAGTTCTTCATGCAGCAAACAGCTTATATCACTCAAAAGGGTGTATTTCTTTAACAAAAGACATGCTTTAACAAAAATGACATTCTTTTCTCTATGTTTCCAAGAAAGATGACCAAAAGAAAGCTTTTAATCTTGGAGAAAAATCTAAGAAAAGTGTTTGCTAGATTCACTAATGGCTTGCTGATCCATGATTTAGCATTGCTGCTCCTTTTTTGCAGCTGCTGTGTAAAATGCAGATTAGCTCTCAGATACCTTTCAGGAAGGATTTGATGGATGGCACTGGATTGCCTTAGCAGCCCCTACACCCTTAAACTCGGTGATTATTGAAGCAAACGGGTGGCACTCTCCTCACCCAAGAACTATACACCTTGGCACTTTTTGGCCTTTCAAATGGTTTTACAAAGCCTTGGCCATTGGGATGCAATTCAAAACACCCTGTTGTCTACACCCTTCTAAGGTGGAGGGATCACTGAGGGGATATTGCTGTACTGGAGTTGTGAGCAATTACATGCTTTTAAAATTTGACTGGAATGATACTGGGATAAAGCATTTTGTAAGGACGTAAATGAAGTGAAGAGGAGGAGGTGATGTGCTGATTACCCTCAAATAAGTGAAGCCTTCCTGTCTGCAAGACATTATATAAAGGTATTCTGGTCAGCCTTTCAAAATTGACTAGTTAAATAGATTTTAACTGCCAGTGCAAACTTTATAAATTCAAAGACTCTGGGCATTTTTGCCCATGTAAAGGTAGGTATCCTCATGTCTTTGGTTTACTGAACCACCAGTCTGCTGCTAATGTAATTATAGGCAGTGCAAAAGTCCATTGTCATCTCAAGGCTTTTCCAGAATTTCTGTGTCCCTTGAAGCAAAGGACAGTATGAAAACACCTGATTTTTTGTTTGTTTGTTTTTCTGTTGTTGATGTTTGTTTGTTTTATCAAATACATCTGTATCAGTCATGAAAAGCTGGCTATAACAAGCAGAACTGTGGAATACTTGGGCTTACAAATAGCTTTATCAAAAAGTACCACTATGGTATTGATTTTATCAGGGACAATTTAGTAACTTGGAAGATCCTCTGTAACCTTAGGGAGGTTCACAGAGTACAGCAGGCGACCGGGCAGAGGAAATCAAGTAGAAAGTGCAGATGCACACAATACACCTGGGGAGACCATAGCAGCAAGGCATTGCATTCTGCTGATTTGCAAAGAAACCAGTTTATATATCAGCTTAAAGATAACTTGGTCATCTGTCACAGGTCATCTGCTTCCTGCACATTGACTCTGTCCTTTCTTTCCATTTATAGTCCCTGAACATTGAACCACTGTGGTTTAGTTGTGCAAAACCTGGGTTCAAGATTCAAGATATTGTCCAGATTGTTCTGCAGTAAACTCTTCTGTTTCAGCAGGGTCAGCAGGAGGGAGCCCATGGATGCCAAACTAACCCTATCTCTGCAGCCAGTTGGGCCATCACATGGAAAAAAGATTCTTGCTTCTGGATCACTCAGAGAGCTCCACTGTCCAGGTGATTTTTTGGATGTGTGACTGTTCTACTTCTCTTTGATTTCCCATTTATACTTTCTGCTAATTTCTTCATGGCTTGCAGAAGGCATTAGTTTTATGTGTCTTCTCTGCCCTTGCAGTCCCCACTCACATAAAAGCTTCACCACAGTATGCCCTTTTATACCTTAGTCATTCTTACTTACTTCTCTACAAAGGGCATAGCTGATCCTGGGAAATCGTTTTCTCTGGCATGCTGATGTATTGTGCTTAATGTATAATCAACAATGACAGAGCTGCCTCAGGCAACTCCAGCAACACAGAAAGTATAGCGGGTTTTATACAACAGCTCTTTTGAAAACAAGTGTGTATCCAATGCAGAAAACTCTCTCCTTTTGGTTTCCTGCAGGTCAAAGCAGCGTTGATGCTACATGGGAAGACAAGCTAAGGAGCCCTTGCTCAGGTAAATCAAACCTGAAAGTAGTGGTAACTATGCTGGAGTTATTTGTGCTGTCCATTCATGTAACACTGCAGGAGCTTCATGCAGCACATACAGAAAGCAAGTTCTAGAAGGGACCCTACCCTACCGTTCCCCCAACACCGAAAGGGCAACCCTGCCCTCATTTCCAAGGCTGTGCTGTAAGGTCCACTCCTGCTACTGCATTTGCATGAGAAAGCAAGAAAGCCTTGTTGTAAGGCTGCACGTGCTAATTAGTTTGGGGAAATAGAAGGAGGCATTTCAGAAAAAACTTCACATTTCTTGTACACAGTGCAGATCATCTTGCATTTACATTTGTGCTCCTACAGTTGCAAAACATCTCTAGTCTGAGAGACTGGGATGCTGTCCCAAACAGATTTTTAAATTATTTTTCTTTTTAAAAAGTCCAGAGTGTTTTTCTTGACAAACTGTTGGCAGTACTGTAATTCTGGACATGAGGAGTGCTAGCATAAATCCCATAATGTGTTTCTAAATTAGAGTCCAAAATAACCTTATTCTCTGATCACAATTTAAAGAATTATTCAGGATTCAGAAAGAAACCAGTCTTTCAGTGAGTTTCACTTAATTTAGAATTTGTAATGAATAGGAATTTTTAATCTGTTTGAAATCTCCTTTCAAACTGAGCTCTGGCTATAACCAATCCTTCTGACTAGCTGGGTATAGCTGGAATGCCAACAGCTAGAAATACAAGTGCACAGTGCTCTTCTGTCCTCACAATAAACTTGAAAACTCTGTATTTTGGAACTTGGCCCAAAATGTTCTTGCATGCCTTCTCCTCTTCTGACCTCAGCTGTCACAGTGGCCTGCAGCACCACACAGGAAAGCATCTTGGTTTTCCATCAGACTCCATTTTGATATATCAGGGAGATGAGGAGTAGAGTTTTTGGAAACATATGCAGCGCTGCATGTGTTTTGTCTGTATTTCTACTATGCCATGTGCACATACCACTATCTAGGAAACTGGTACAGGCATTTTCTGGCGCTAAGGGAAAGGGGGAGCTTTATGAATTACATCTTGTTCAAAGAGAGAGCATGCAGAATGCTGCTCAAATTGCTCACAGAGCTGAGAGAAATATTTGGTAGGCCACTGCTGTGTGGCAGAAACATTCCCCCCACGTCCTGGACAAAGCTTACACTTAGAAAATTATGCAGTAAATATGAATCTGCAGCTGACCATTTAATCCATTTACATTTTTTTACAATGTCTGTCCTTTCTTTACCTGCTACCATGGTGAACAGAGGCAAACTCGGGCACTGCAGTGGGAGAGAGCAATGTTTAATGGGACAGAAAAATGGCCACCAGTCACATATTTCCCCTCCACTTGGTCGGGGTGGGGGGAGTCCCTCTTTTTTCTGTTTCTTTCACTGCTGAGCTCAGGAAGTCAGTATGAGCAGCAACAGGCCTTCACAAATGTGCTAAGGAGAAACCTCTTGGGCTGGCTTCTCAACATGTTTTATCTTTTGCTGACAAATAGGTGTCAGGACCAGAACTTAATGAAGTCTTTAGAGAAAGTTTTTCAGCAAATCAGGGGATCTCAAAGATGTGAACCTGCAGTAAAACCAGTGTAACATGATTTATCTACTTTTATTCACCTTTTGAAAGGCTGAAAGTTCAGCTTTGTGGCAAACTGTAAAATCCCTTTTCTAGCTGCACCCACTTTATAATTTTTCAGGTTTCCTTACATTCCAACAAAGAATGCCAGGACAGTAGCTTGAAGTAATTTGAAGTTTATCTCCCACTGATACCTTCAGTCTTGAAAGTTTCTTGAGCATCTCTGCTACACCCTTCAAGAAAATTACCTGAACAAAGCTGTCCAAACAACGGTATGTCAGTGATTCCATTTCCCTCTGCACTGTGGAGCTGGATTCATGTCACCAAGTAGGTGCCACTCTTTTTCCAGAAGGGCAGCAACAAAGTTTGCTCCCCGGTCTGCTGAAGAAGCCCAGGAGACATCAAAGCACTTGGTTTCCAGTGCTGGACTGATGTTTCTGTCACCACAGAGCACTACCAATGCTGGGGAAGGACCTTTTATGAGATTGGCTTGTGTACCAGAGAACTGTTTGGCTGCTCTCATTCAGATGTAGGCAGGACAAGCAAATGGGCAGCACCTTCCTGTGCTGTTGAAGATGAGGACAATAGTTGTACAAATAGAGCTGTCTAAGTAAGTGGTTTTTCCTGAGCATTAGCAATTTGGAGGGAAAATGTAAACAATGTCTTGATTCTGGTGAAATTAACACAAACTTGCCAAATTTGGGGTTTTCCACTGAAAAGGATGTGGGCAAAAACATCTTTCTTACTTCTAGGAGCCAAGGATTTTTTTCTCCATTTGAAAACAGATAAGGTTTTATAAGGAACTGGTAGCACTTGGCAGAAAAACACCCACTTACTAAAAACCACAGGCCCATTGGCCACCTCAGTCCATCGACCAGGAACTGAATGCACAAGTAAAATCAGTAACTTTCTGTCTGATAGAATTTTGTATATATATATACACACACACACAGACACGCACACACACATTATATATATATATATATAAAAAAATATATATGTATGTATAAACATATATATATGTGGAAACAGAAGTTCCCTATGCTTCTGCTGAGCCAGGAGCTGGAGAGCACTGCCCTCACAGCACCCCAGAAATCAGGCTGGTTGCTCTGGCTCTGAAGGACAGACCTCTGCTGGCCAGAATCAGCAGGAAGTGCAGATTCACTTATATAAATACAGGCATTAATCTTTGAAAATTGCTGCTCTGAATTGCCTCATTTTCACCAGCAGTAAAACAAGGCAATGGAGTTAGACCTGGCTGGTGAGGAGACACAAGTCCTACATGTAAGTACAGCTTTGTTACTGAAAAAGTGTTACTTCCTCAGATGTGAAGGGAGGAGGGCTTAATTCCCTCTCATACATCTTGTTTAACTTACATAAATGCACAGTGGGTGTTTGGAAATCACCTTTACTAGATGTATTTTCTGTCTTAAAATTTCATGTTGTAATGAATAGTCAAGAAATCCAGATGTGCTACAATGAGAGCATTTTAAAGGGCCAGATGTTCTGGTACACTCTCAGGTCAGGGCATTTCTGTATCTTTGGTATTGCTTCGTTGTTTAACGCCGAGGAATTTGATTTTCTCAACAACATTGGGTAATTTTTATGAAACAGATAATTGGATACAATTAATACTAATGTATAGCACCACTTCCTTTCTGATTCCTGTTCTGGTTTTATACATAGGACCTGTGTAATTAGATTTTTACATTAAACAGATTCCTTCTTTGAAAGCTTACCTAGCTTTCAAATTTAGATTTGAAAAAACATAGAAGGAATGAAACTAAATATTCCTTTTGGATAGCACCCTGACAAAGAAAAGGAAATCCCTTGCTGCGGGATATTGCAGTCACGGGTCACGAATGTTTAAGCAGGAGTTACTGCCATCCAGAGGAAAAAAGACATTAAGCTGTCACGTTTCATTGTTTTTTAAGCATAGAAAGGTAAACCTAAATGATTGATTCTGTTTGTTTCATATTAAGGAATCAAAGAATAGCAAAATATTATAAATGTACCCAGAGGTATCTTTGGGGTTTTGTGATGTAGGTATTTATGAAACAAAGTTCACAGGGACACGGGAAAACACAGTGAAAAACACATCCATAGATTAAATAGTACCCAGTCAAAGCCAGACTTATTTCCTTCTTCATTTGAGATATTTAAGGAAGAGGTGTTGGAAATACCTGTGCTAGGTTCCAAGCTTTGTACATGCTCCAAAAAGTGGAAAGGAGATGTCTATCCTGTGCCACGTGTATCCCAGGTCCCCAGTGACACACAGGCAGAGGATGGCCCTTGTCACAGGGAGCTCAGTGAGACACGAGTGGGGATGCCGGCAGGGCTGGGCTGGGCTGGGNGGCTGTGTCCGAAATGAAGCCAGAGGACGGTGCCGCTCGGCCAAGGCGTGTGGGCGTGTGCTCCCCCCGTACCTGCGCCGAGCTGGGGAAGCGCGGCTTTGCCCGTGGCGTCACGGCGGAGGCGGGAGGGGGCTGAATTCCCGGTGTGAAGCTGCAGCACCTGTGGCTGCTTCACCGTTNCGCTGCAGGGCACAGGGCAGTGCTGGCCCAGGAGGTGACACAAAGCACCCAGGACCCACAGGCTCTGTCAATCAGGAGGCTGGGAGATGTGGGCTTACGGGATTTTTCACAACTCTTAAAAACGGAACTAGCAAAAAACCTCTGTGTGTCCAGCTCCAAAGAAAAGGTCCCTCCCTCTTCAACCCACCCTTTCCTCCAAAAGCACAGTAGAAAGCAAAGAAATAGGTTATTTTGGGAAATAGAAAAGGGGAGAATGGGAAATTCCGTGTCTTCCTGAAGGTGAAAAGTAAAAGTTCTGAGCTGAAGGGGAAAAGAAAATCTGAGGGAAAATTTAAAAAAAAAATTAATTTGTTGCCTTTTTTTTTTTTTTTTTTTTTAACAGTCTATGGCCAATCACGAACTGTAGAAAATCCAAGATCGGCAGTTCATTTTGCACAAATATCAATAATGAAAATCCTCCCAGGACGTCCTTCTGAATAGCTTATAGAAACTGCAGCTAAAGATCCTTCTAAACTTTATTGCTTCAATACCTTTTTCTTCATGGGGAATTAACCTCCCGGTGCTCGTGTCTCTCCTTAGCCCACGCTGGATGAGACAGGCGGACGCGGCCATTCCCACCGCTGCTCCCGGCCGCGGGCAGGGGCCGCTCCCTGAGGGGCCGAGCCNGCTGAGCAGCGGGAGATCTCCTGGCCTTCCAAAATATCATCAGAAGGAAGGGGAGCTTCAGGAAGGAAAATTTCCCCATCGGAGGTTAATTCTCTTGAATTTTACACTACCGCTTAAGACACCTACTTAGCTTTCCCAAGTCAGATATTGCCCACAAGGGTAGCAAACACCTCAGGGAGCAGAGCGGAGCCCAAATCCTCTGTGAATGCAACCATCAATTATCAGAGGCATCTCCACACTTCATATGCAAACACAGTGCCAAATCCAGTTAACAAATTAATTCTTTCCTTAAGGGGCTCTGCTTAATGGAGGGATTTCCAGAAGAGCCCAAGCTTAAGACCAGCAATATGCTTGCCCTAGCCCTAGATTTATTTGTTGAGGTAGGAGGGAGGTCAAAAGCACTGAGCCTTCCATTTCAGTAAGTTATGTGCCCGATGACCTGCTGCAGGAAGAACTATTGATCTCTGCTTATAATTCCTGCTAAGAATCCTGTACGTATCGACAGTCCTGGAACCCCACATTTAAATACATGGAGTGCCAAAGACAACCAAGCAAATATCTGAGCCAGCTGTCTGCAAACTTTCCTTCTGACAAAATATTTCTGGTTTGATTGTTTCAAGTGACATGTCAGAAAGCTGAAATTTTATTAGTTTACAGACATTCAAAATAATAGAATATTTCAAGATAATGGTTTAGGGTTTTTAAACAGGTTACCTTACTTTCTCGTCCTCTATAATGCTGAAACTTGAGGGGAAGGGGGAGCCTCTCCATTACTAAACAGTTTTTTGTCAATAACATTCATAGTCCATTAAAAAGTCCATCAGAATATCCTATTGATTTCACTCAACTACCCAGTCCACAGAAATTTAATGAAGTTGGTAGTGAGACAGGACAAGCAGCATGGTTTTTGCCACTGCACCAGTTACCTTCAGTATAGCATCATGTCATCTCCAGCTCCATCACAAGAGGATTTATTTCAATAGCATGTGAAGACCAATTGCTCTTAGAGGCAACAGATAACCCTAGAACAGCAGCATCCAAGAAAAGCAGAACAAAAATCACTTTTGTTTTCAATTAGAAAAAAAAAAAAAAAGCATCAGGAACAGCCACAGATTACAGAGCTAAAATGATGTTCTGTTTCATGTGGTCTATTTTAAAAAAAATATATAATCCAAATAAAATGACACTGAATTTAGAAATCTCTTTTAAAAGCTGGAAGAAGCACTGCTGAATTGTAAGTATAATTTTCCACCACATTCATCGAACCAAATCCATGTAAACTTTGAACAAGTTTGGCAAGAGCCATAGTGGTTTTGTTTTTATTGCCATATAATGGAAGAAGTCCCTTGTGCATTGGATATCCCTTGTAATGGGCAAAATCACTGCGGTAAAATGTGTTTATATGTCTTAAAACAATCAGGAATCAAGACAATTTTTTAAGACAATTTATAGTAATAATTTTATGACTGTTTGTTAAGCTGTTTGGTCTGCAAGGCTGCCTACATGTGTAGGTGCCAATGTAAGCAAGCAGTATTAGGTGCTGCCAAATGACATCATCACCTGATTTCATGCCCCTTCCCAAAACCTGCTCCTCACTGGCAGCCTTTGGCACGTAAACAGGCGGATGAATCATCTTGCCAGCTCAGAGGGTGACAGTGAAATTAGAGCCCTTCTCTGCTCAATGCAACAGTTTAGTCATTTGAGACAGGAAATCACTTTGTGTTGGGAAGCAGTACTGGGTAAATCTCAACCAGTTTCCAGAGCAGTGAAAGGCTCGGGTTGCAGTAGGAACAGTGTGATTATGACAAGCAGGAAGCGGAACAGGGCAAGTTCCAGAAAAAACTCCACAGAATGTAATAGCAGATGTTACTCTTCACGTTGATCATTTAATAGGTGTTATCATTTAATAGGTCATTCAAAAAAGTATACCAAGATTAATTCTACAAATACATTAAGCTCCTAGAGCTGTTTCTGTAGAATTCTATTCAACATGGTAGGATTTTTCTATACAAATACTTGTCTGTGCCCTGCATCAATCACCCTGAGCACAGTTGTGCAGAAGTATCTGCATGAATAATTATGTAAAGGAGGAGATACAGAGAAGTAGAAGTTCTTTTTCTCTCCTACCTTCATCAGCTGCAGTATCTCACTATCAGTGAAAGCTGGCAGAGGGATCAGTGACATGTTACCAAAAGATAAGGAAGGCACAGATTGCTGAGGAGCACTTTGAGAAGTATCTCATGTGAAGGATCTGCACCAAAGCTGACTGATTCCTCTTCATCAAGGCAGAGGCTAAACTTTGGAGTGGTGTCAAGTCTATTTTTATGATAGTAAGATCTCCCTGGGAATTTATGAGACCCCCTCTTTGGATTTAAATTATGTCTTCAGGAAGTGTGGATTATAGATCAGTCATTTTAAGCTAGCTGACCTCAGTCACCTTCAGTGACAGGTAAACTCAACTTAAAGTGAAAGGATCCCCAGGGTCAGTGGTTTCTGCTGGAGGATGTGTGTGTGTGTGTGTGCACTATAAGAATACTCAAATAAGAGAAATGTGATGCAAAGTGAGGGCATTCCCTTGCAGCAGCGCTGCAAGCACAAAACACTAAACTCATGTAAGAACTATTGACACTTAATTCCAGAATCATTAATGCTTCCCAAATGGTCCAGAATTAAATGGAATTAAATTCAATATTGAACGCCACTTTATATAGTGATACAAGGGACTAACAGAAATTACCCGTTGAGTGAAAAAGGAGCTAAGCAGTATTTGAGGCATTTGGGTTACTCATAGCAGATTTAAAGATTGCCTGAAAAGGTGCTGCCTTTCGTACAGCCCATTATATCTACCTGTAGAGCTTGGTAATTTGCATATCTGTTTTACATGCAAGAACTTCTATGTCAAGCTGAAATGCTCACCTCCAATATTCAGGGTGGGTTCGTCTGATTCCCAACAGCAGTCAAGGGTGAAAAAGCCACTTGTCGAGCTCAGCCTGCTCATTGATGCACCTGCAGCTCTCTTGTGTGTCTGATGGGCATGGAAGTGTTCCAGTGTTTCCAGTGTCTTTGCAAGGCTCCTGCAAGGCAGCAAAGTGTTAGGAATGTTAGAGAGATCGTGGAAGGCAGTAAACCACACGGTGCATTTCTGGAGTGAGTTTTCTGAGTCGTTTATGATTTTAAAGCTCAAAGCTCCATCCACATTGCAGTTTAAGAATTTGTAGTCTTTCTGAACAAGGGAAAAATTAGGAGATGATGGAGTCTATTCCAGGAGAGTTCTTTGACGCCCTTTTCAAACACTATCCAGATACTCCATCTGAAGTTTTCATCTAGAGTAAATACTAAAGGATCAGCTATCTGAAAGAAATTAAAAGGATGGAACATTTTCTTGGCTGTTGGACATCTGAGAAATAAAGAATTGGATGATGCCAAACTATCTGTCATATGTGTACTTCCTCTAGGCTTATTCACATGAATGAAATGTGGTTACCACAAAGAATATTTGCAATTGAAAAGGAGAGATCAGCTAGATTTGGCTATCCTAAATGTGGCCTGTCTCTTAGCAAGTGTTTTACAATTTCTGTTACAAATTTGAAGGAAAGGTTTTCTCATTAACAATTGTCAGGTTACACTTTCAGCACAGAAAAATTAAAGATATTGGGTTCCAAGCCACCATTTTAGAGTTTTAGGCACCACTCTCGTTGACTCACTGGAATTACACCACAGGCACCCGATATACTTATTGGACCACTTATGGATTTACTTCTCTTTATCAATCCCTGAAGTAAAAATTAAATAAACAAAGTAGTAAATACATAATTTCAATTTTTAAATATATAAGACAAAAAATTGCATTTCAGTAAAATTTAATTTAATAACAGTAAGGGAAACTTTCCTGATTTCTTTAGGTCAGTTTTCAAATCATAGATAATTTAGGCTGAAAGAAACTTCTGGAGGTCATCCCGGCCTCTTCTCAATGCAGGTCTCATTACTTCAGGTTGCTCGTGCTGTGTCCAGTCCAAGTGAACCCTGCAAAGATGGAGATTCTGCAAGTTCTGCTGAGTGCTGATTGCTGCAGTGCATTGGTAAGAAAGCAATCCACATGCAAAAACGTTCTCCACTTTTCTGAACATAAGAGGAAATGTTCCACTTTCTATCAGAGGAAGTTCTCACTGAACCTTCTGGATTGCGTTTATACCTTTCAGGAACCATGTACCAGGACTTTGTATCTGGGGCTATCTAACAGGTGCCAAGAGATGCCTCCTCCATTTAGGCTTTCATGAGCCTGCTGTGGAAGGGATTACTGAAATAGCTCAGGATTCAAAAGTTAGCACAGTAAGTAAAATCTTTTGGTTACTCTGTGATTTACAGCTGGTTTGTTCCCTTGTTTACAAAACTGGTTGTTTTTTTTACCAGTTAAATCTCTCTTAGGCTTATTGGGGAGGTGATAAAAATCTGAGAATTGTCGCTGTTGCCAGTATTTTAAAACAGTCCCTTAAAAAGTGTGCTGTGATTTGACTCATTTTTTTTTTAAAAATTCTGGAAGCTCTAACATCACTGATAGCCCTTCCCAGCATGCAAATCCCCTGTGAGTTCACAGCCCCTGTGCAGACCTGATGTGACCTTTGCAGAAGTGGGGAGCAGAGGTTTTGCCTCATCCCTACTGACCTGTCCTATCTCCTTCAACTTCCATCCCTCTGCTGTGCAGAGCTCAGGAGAACAAAGAAAGCACTTGTGAGTATTTTTGTGGCAAAGTGCTACTTTCAGAAACGTACATAAATGACACAGTTGATCCCTTCTATTTTGGTCCCAGTTACTTGCAGAAGAGAGGTTTGGATCCAGGCGAGTACTGGAAGCCTCTTCTTCCACCTTCCTGGGACACCAGAGCTGCACCAGGTCAGATGCCTTGCCAGAAATGAATGTGGGGTGTTTTGTTTAACTGGGAAGCTGATAGTGTTGAACTCATCTATTTGAATAAACCAGCTGGCTGTCCTCTTGCCATCTCTGATGTAAATCTATATGGTATTGTGAAACTTTATTTATTTTAAGCTTGCAATATTTACCAAAGCAAACAAAAAGGGTTCTTTCTAACTTTCATAGCATTTTTCTACTGAGCTATTTGTTGGAAAGATCTGTTCATGTATAATTAAATGTGGCTTGCTTAAAACTTTTCAGTTGGTAGCTTAATATGTATTTTGTTGTGCTTTGAGTACAAAGGCTATATTATGCTTTTGTTGGCATCCTTGCTGGTTAGGATGCCAACTGCATAATTTTGTTCTCTGCTATATGTCAGAATTCAAGTGCCGAGGGCTCAACAGGTGGTGCTGGGATAAAGTTCTGGCAAATCAAATAGGTAATGCGGTTATTTCTTTTGTCAAATTATAATTGAAAACAGAGACAAGTAAAATGAAACTCACATTTTCCTGGTGCAAAAGAGAGACTAGAATTAAACTCAAATCAGTTTCCATGACAAATGCACATTACTACTGGAGCTTGGTCTGTAAATAAACATGCAACACCTTACTTTTGATGTAGAATGATTTGTTCCCTGTAAATTTAAACCTTAAGCATCAGTGTTTAAACAATAACAGAAGGCCAGAGTCCTCCATGAATATTCTGTCTTTCTTGTGCATATTTTGGAGAAAATGTGCCAAAAGCTTCAGAAAAACTTTGAAAAGATTTAAATCTGAAAAGTCAGAGAATTTGAGACAATCTGTAATATATAACTCAAATGTTTAACATCAAGAGTTTCCTGCCATATTGTTTTCTAATCATTGCTCCCAGCAGAAAATGATAAATACACTGGAAATTCCAGTGAAGGTGCTGAATGAGGTGCTGCTCATTTTTTGCTTGACTTGGATAATGTTTATTAATCCTAAAATCATAAAAATGGGATAAAATGTTCTGTAACAAAAATGCAACAAATTGTATATGCAGAGCTTGGTTTTCCAAAATTGCACATTAAAAGGCTCATGCATTTCCAGGACTATCCACTTTCCTATTGTGGCTGCTCTTTTTTACACCACAAGATGTTTTTATTTGCCTCTTGAGGACCTATCCAAATCTAATATAAGTAATATTATCTGCAGTTCCGATGACCATTGTGGTTTTATTTAGTTTTCTGTTCCTCCTCATTTAAAGACATTTCTCCTAGACTATACATTTCTCAGCTCCAAGTTTCATTTTGTCAGATTTGAACCCATCATCCACTGAAGCAGCTTCCTGCAGTGGCCTCCAGTTCCTTAGGCTGTCCCAAACATCTTTCTGTCCCTTTCAAGCTCTTATTTAATGCAAGGTGCTGCCTTTGGGAACAGATGGTGCATCCTCTACTTTCAATAACTCATTCTGTAAGTGATCAGGAACTAAGCAGCATGGAAAAGGGGTATCACATCAACCCAGAAACATTGTTATTTTCACTTTTTGCATACTGTGGTGACTCTGGTTTAGTCCTAGCAGAATGCACGTTTCTCCCGCAGGCTGTGGCTGTGCCACTGAGTGCTGGGGCTGCAGACAGGGGATGGAACACACCACACAGAACATGGCCTGAGAAACTCATGAATATGGCATCAGAAATTGCTGGATGTGAGAGATCACAGGTAAGAATCTGACAAATGTCTACGTGGTGGTGTGAGGAATTCCCAGGTGGTTAAGGAGGAGTTATGTGAGAAACGGCCACATTTCAGAGAACAGTGAGGGCTATGCTGGGGTTGTTTTGGGGTTTGGAACAATGCAAGGCCAGCAGTACTGGGTAACCGTATCAGCTTACCCACACCTTGAAATGGTATCAACAATACCAAAATTCAAATTCAGCATCTACAGAAGTTGAAAATGGAAAAGAGATTAACTGGATACAGGGAGAGATAATAAATCCACTAACCTTTTATCTGTTGCCTTTTGGCTAGTCATCTGTTTAATTTCTTCCCACTTTTCAGTATGAAGATACCTGGGAACGAGAAGGCATTGGCTGAGAATAAAGATACCAGTTCAACATCACCCTCTTCACAATCCCACACTTGGACTGACCATGTTCTGGCCTGGTTAACCCAGCAAAGCTGCACCCAGTTATCTCAGGAGTTAATCAATCAGCTTCACTGTAAGGGATGGCTCAGAAGGTACAAATTATATTATAGCCAAGGTATTATTAGATCCTTTACCCCTTTAAAAATGCTTTCCCTGCACTACTGCATTTCTAGACTCATCTGAGACATGCCATGAGGACTGATCCCCAATCTCTATGATTTGTCATAAATGTTCAATGTGTTGGAAAAAGTGTTCTGGCTTTACTTTTTCCTTTAAATAACCATGTTGAATATTCATCTTTCACATCAGGTAGCTGCTTAGAAAAGAAACAGCTGAGAAGCAGATAATGTGCCCCTTTCAGTGACAAAAGATTTATGTCTTGCCTGGCAGGACTTGATACTTCAAGGGCTTACAGCTGACATAGTCAAACACAAGTAGCACGTAGTTCAGTGTTTATCCAGGGGAACCAAGACTGGTGCTCCCACACTTTTTTGTGTGAAATTAAATCAGCCATATTGCAATTGGCAAAGATTTAGAAACATGATAAAAATTCTATTCAGAAGGGGAGAGAGAGGCTCAGAAACAGTTTGAATCAATGAACGCCATGCAAAAGTAAGTAGGGTATGCATGAACACTTTTGGTGACCTTCTGTAGGAGCCATCTGTGTGTTTGCAAGGCACCTTCTTCCCACGGGAACAGGTGAGGAGTTCAGCCACAGACCACCCTTCCCCGCTCACAACCACTGCAGTTTGGCTCTAGCATTTGTATCATTGAATTCCATGCTGTGACAGAATGAGAGGAAAGGCTCATCTGCATTTCTGCACAACTTTTTAGTCAATGCATTAAAAAAAACACTTTTGTTTTTTTTTTTGAAGCAGGGGTTGAGAAAGGTAGACTAGAATAGTAAAATTCTGCATTTCCCAGGAGATCCTTAATTTTCCCCAAGGTTAACATGACAGTTTCCAACAGCTTTGCCACAGGTCAAATGAAGCAGAAGGAATAAATGGCTTCTAGTGTGGTGCTTATTCTCAGATGAGCTTTCAAAAGAGGCCAGAAGTAGGGGCAAAGGATTGGGTGTACCTTCATGTAATGAAGCGAGCAGGTAAACCTGTGGGTTTTCCTTGTCCCTGCCGCTCATCACTCTGCCAGTCCAGACAGGTCTACTGATGGCAGCATAAACTGAGTATTGGAAAGCACAGGCAGAATTTGCCCCAGAGGAAATTAAGCATGAGTTGGTTTAAAATACCACCTCCCATCTAATATAAATAATGCTAATATCTTCAGAACTATTACTGTTATCCTGGGACTGAAAAAAGAAAAAAAAAAAAGCAATAGTCAGGAAATTAATTTTCTTATGTGCTGGAAAACATAGAGGTTAATGCACACAAACAGATGGCCACAGACCTGGGGGCCATTTCTTCTTTAGACAATATTCTGTATTGCACCAGGCAAGTCACAATGTTTCTTCTTCAATAATTTCATCCATAAACTAAGAATGAACCTACATGACTCCCATTCCAGTGAGGATAGTAGAGCTAATCTGACTTGACTGTGAAATGAGACTTCTTAGAAAGAAACAAGAAAATTCCTGAAATTCAAATTATTCATATTACTCCATGCTGTTCCATTACAGAAAAATAGCAGATTCTTCTGTGGTACTTAGGAATAGAGAAACACCAAATTTTTCTGATTTTTCTTTTACATTGTTACAAATTTTAATAGAATTTACCTTTTGCCCTTTCCCATAGAGCATTTGATTAATTAAGAGTTATGTAATATCTCTTTTATATTGACCTCTTAGAGCCTATATTGTGTTTGATTTTTTTGAAAAGAACAAAAAAGTTTTTTGCTGTGTAGTTGTTTGCTATCATTTTCTGTGATGGCACATAATGAAACACAGATATTTGGAGAAATACAGGAGCAGGGGGTTAGTATATGTGCATTTGTACATGAACGTATAGATATATACAGTTCACTCCTGAACCTGCAACCAGATTTCAAATTTTTCTTGATTTTACATACAAAAAATGTAAATATTTAGACTGAAAATAACATCTTTCAGCGTAATTAAAAAATAGGAGGGTAAAAACCAAATTCCCTGGAACAGGAGTATGGTATGAATTATTTCTCCTCTCTCCCAGCACTCTTACAGCCCAAAAATACGTACTTAGAGTTATATTTTCATCTCAGTTTGATGTACCAGATTTCAGTGACTCAAATCCCTTTTTCCATTAGTGTGAGTTAAGCTGCTCAGGCTTTGTCCATGGATGCTGCCCTACTTTTGTCACTGTCTCTGTGAGCCTTCAGTTCAGTTTCCCCGCCCTGGACTGCCAGGTGGGTGAACCTCACACGGCTTGGCTGGAGCGTCACTCCCAGGCTAAAGCAGCCTCTGCTGTGCCTCTCCAAGCTGTGACACATTTAACACTTGTTCCCTCCAGGTGAGGACAACGCCCAGGATCACAGCCACGGCAAAGAGTGCTGAATGCAGCCAGCCCAGGCAAGCAGTGCCCCATTGCCAGCTCTGGGAGGGCTCCCAGCACATCTGTCCGTGTTACTCAGGTCCAGAGATGAGCAGCAGAAGAGGCCGGGAACCAAAGTCTGGGTTTAGACCTGTCTGTGTGCTTTCTGCCAGCCCAGCCCTGCATACAGCTTCCCATTGCCTTCTTGTTCTTGGATACGTGCACGTGGCACGATGCTTTTGAATACCTCTTCACTTGGCCCTCTGAACCATTCTCTCTACTGTCCTTTCTATTATTTCATCTTTTTTTTATTTTTACTAGAAGTAGTCTAAGGGCAGAGGACTTGATCCACACAAAGTCTTAACATTGTGCAACCTAAAATGGCAAAGTCTACCCTGAAGTGTCTGGTTTCCAGTGACGGTCACAGTGACAGGCATTGCATTGTATCACAAGCCTAAATTTCAAAATGTTGCAGGAGAAGGACTTGATACCTTACTGAAATTTATTTCAGCCTTTTTTATGATTTTATTATGATTAATGGATGAAACAAAACCATTTGTAGTGCATTTATTATTACAAACAATATTGAAAGTAATTTGACCCCTACAGTACTTTCTTTTTTTAATAATACTATACAGTGGCAAAAAGGCTATGAAATCCTGTGCAGAGATCTTTATCTTAGTTGAACTGGTTGAAATATAGACAATGGAAATTCTCTGGGTTGACGCTGGTATAATAGGAAGCAGCATATGACCTGCTCTTCTGAGCAATGTGCTGTCACCACAAACTACATCCCCATACATACCCAACATATAAAAAGTTTATTTGTCAGCCTGCTCCTGTGAGCTCTTTATTTATGGACACTTTATCATCTGAAATAAGCCAAGTTTTTCATGATTAGAAACATAACAGTCTACCAAAGTCTGAAGTTGTATAGGAGAATGTGAATGCTTTTATTATGAAGTCATTTTGCTGTAAGCACTGGAGAAATCAGATAATGCCATAGTGTGTTACTCAGCTACCAGGTCAAGTGTGACATAAAAGCCTCAAGTTCAGAAAACCTCTCCTGGCACGGTGTGTTTCACCAAAGGACTAAATTACTCTGTTTCTCCCAGGACCTGAAAAGCTGGGAACTCAAGGTAATTTTGTCTGCAGCTGCTTCAGCCAGAGACTGTACACATGTGCACAGCACTTCCCCTGGCCATGGGCTGTCCCTCAGAGGGATCTCTCACAGCTGCCACAGAGGACAACATTGTGTGCCATTTACTACAATGAGTACCAACCATTTGGCTCTGCAGAGATGCTCTAAGAGCTCACCTGAGGAGTGAGAGCTGAGGTAAGACATTGACTCACATACCTGGCTGCCAGTACCACTTACTGGTCACATACAGTCAGCAGAGCTAAGCTGCCAACTTTCTATGTATAAGGAAAAGAATTGTGTCTTAGCACTGTCATTCTCAAATACAATTCCTCACAGAAGGATAAAATAAAAAATAGCAGGCTTTGCAGCAATTCACCATAAAATGGCAAATTAAAGTTTAAAAAAAGTGCAGCTAGCACAATCCATGTGGAGTCTGCTTAAAGGCACAATAAACGTCCAGTGTAAATGTATACCATTAAATAGTCTCTTCAAATATCAAAAGTAGTTATCATGTCAAAAGGGCAGAGAACAAGGGTCTCAGGAGAAAAAAGCCATCCTTCAAAAAGTAAGTCCTGTTTTATGGAGAAAAGTCAATAAAATACTTGACTTGGAGAAGTTAACTAAAACCACTATAAATAAGCCCGCAACATTTTGAAGAGTGTCTTGCTAAACATACAAACCTGTTAACTGCATTTACTTACCTTGGCCTAGAATGTAATGGATGAACTGATGGTGCCAGCACATGACAGAGGTGAAAAAGGAGCAGTTCTGGAAGAGAAAGCTATTGTAGGAAACCTAAATATGTTATTTGCATCAATAATCAGTAAGGGAGGACAGGGAGGTTCCTATACAAGACCAACAGTGTCTCCAGGACTGCATCAGATCAGTGTCAAACAAATATGGCACTTGGAACAGAGGGGATTCCCCCAAATATGGAATGCCCAGTAATGGCTCCATGTAATCAATTATTTGCACTGACCTCAGTACCACAGGCAAGGAAAAAGACGATGGAAATGTGTAAGAAAGGCTCAGAGGTGACCCTGCGACCTAGGGACCAGTAAACCTGAAGTGCGACACTGGTAGAAGTTGTAAAAAGAATCAAATTAGTTAATGTGGGGAAAAATACATCCCTCAGAGAGGGGTTGACCTGGCTGTTGTAGAAGACAGTCATGCCCCTTTGTGACTGGGGGCCCCATGGAGGAATCAGCATGTTCTTTTTTATGAGGAAACCCCAGCAGCCCAGCTCAGTGCGCACCCTCCAAGGCACAACTGCATCCTGCCTACCTTACTGAGTGACCCAGCTGTGTTAGAGTCATCAAAATCTACTGCACCTATAACTAATATTACAGACCTTTGGTTTTCTTGTTGGATGGAGCAGAATTCTCCCTACTCCTGACTTCTTTTGAAAGCTGCAAGCCAAACCTCATATGTATCAATTAGACTGTGAAAATGTACTGCTGGAGTTGCCTATGGATTATAACTTAATGATAAATTGCTTGCATGCTGTAGAGAGACATAACAGAATGTTATTGCCATTGTTCATCCTTTGGAATTCAGTCTGAGAGTCTGAGCTTGTTAATCAGCAGTTCATCCTGCTTGTACTCGTGAGTGCTCAGCGCCAAGAGTGAATTTCCTCTCTATGCTTTTCCACTGTGAGCTTTGCCAAAGGTCTTTTGTTCACTATGTCAGTCAGCTGTGCTCTTGCCTTAATTGTGCCAGTAACTCATGTCTGGAGATTATTCATTCTGCTCTGGTGCAACGAGCAGCGTGTCGGCCTGAAGCTGGTGGAGACACTGGGTCCTGTGTAGACCCAGTTCAGGTTTTGGGGACACCAAATGGGATTCTGGACCTTTTCTCAAGTGCGCTGAAGCCCTGAACAAGGGGATTTTGAAGGTGTGCTTAGACTGTAAAAATGCTAATTCTGGATACAAAGTACAAAATATACAACAACTTATGTTGTCTGAGTGCTCCTGTTGTGCAAGATTTGATCTCAAATGAGATTTTTTTCAAGAGGTTTGTTTGAGATTATTACCAAGAAACTATAAAATTACTGTCAATGAAATTATTTTGAATAATCTCTACTACAAAACAGTAGCTACAGCAAAACTAATGCAACTTCTAACATGAGTATTTTTTCCTTTGTGACTGGGGGTGTTGGATTATGGTTTTACATAACTTTGCAAAACCAATTGCATATCACGGGCTAATTCTTTTAAAGAAAAGTTCATCTGAAAGTTATCACTATTCTTGGCCAGATTGACTATCTTGTTTTACTCCCTTTCTCAGAAAAATAATACAAAAAGCATGAAAGAAAACTCAGTTAAGGCAAAATTCCCAGAATTTAAGAGAAAAAAAAAAATTAAATCATAAAAATCACAGAACGGTTTGGGTTGGAAGGTATCCTAAAGGGACATCTTCAGTTATATCAGGCTGCTCAGAGCCCTGTCCAGCCTAGCCCTTCAATGGATCCAGATTCCCAGGTACGTGTTTGAAATACTACTCACCCTTCCTGTGTCTGCCCAGCTCAATGCAAAACCCTGCAAATGAACAAAACACTCAACAGAGATCCCCAAAAAATATCTCCAGGCTGATGCCTTCATCTCCTAAAGGATTTTGATATCCTGTCCCAATAAATGTTGAAAGCAAGATAAGATTGTTTTCATTAGCTGTTGAAAGTGTGTATGAAAACATTTTGGTACACTTCCTTTTTCATGTTTTGTGGGGTCTTTTTCCCATTCCTGTTTTGGTTTTTTGTTTGTTTTTTTTTGTTTGTTTTTGTTTGGGGTTTTTTTGTGTTTTGTTTGTTTGGGGGGTTTTTTTGTTGGTTTTTTTGTTGGGTTTTGGTTTTTGGTTTTTTTCCCCACAGAGCTCAGAGCTACTTTTGAAATAGTCTTTTGTTGGCATACATGCTGTTCCAACTTTTATCCTTGATAAAAACTACAATAAATAAGGGGCAAACCTTACAAAGTAGCTCATGAGTAAATGGTATTTAATGGGGTCAATTATCCCCACATGCTTGTGTGCAGGTTTCATTAATATTAATAAGTTGCAGACATGCTATTGAGCTGAAGAATAGTCTGTCACTGGCCTCTACACACTATTTTGTGTGTGCTGATTTAGGATTATTCAAGAGAATACATTCATTTCCAAATGTCTAGCATGTCAGTGGCAGAAAACCCCACATTTGCCCATTTTACCCACAAGATACAGAAAGATTGAAAAAAATAGGTTAAATGACGGAAACAGCACAGATTCCACAGATTGCGCTTTTTCCATAATGTAGAATCACATTACATGCGTGTGTCACCATAAATATTTAATGAAGGGGAAATGAATATGTAGCAGGCTGGGTTCTTCCCTCTAAGGGTTAAGTTCCATTTCTGCAAATTGGTTTGTGCCCTATTTCTGTTGCTGTGTCTCTGTGCATCTAGACATTTTCTTGGCATCTCTAACTCTTCTGAGGTTTCAGGAGATCTTTGGAGATTTGCTAGTAATTGACCTGTTTGGATTGCCCATGACTGGCATTTGCTAAAAGATAATACAGTCCTGCATTTTGTTGTTAAGTGCTGGTCATGTTATTAACTTGTGGCCAAACCAGAAGAAAAGCTCAGGAGACTTCATTTTCCCTCAGACAACTTCATTTGGTTCTTACCGTAATCTCCATTATAAATGAAGCACTTTGGTCTCAGCTGAAAGGAGTCACATATTCCTTAACTTGTCAGCCGTGTTTGTCCAGTAATGAATACACCCACTTTGCTTCGTTTTTTTAATATATTACTGTACGCTAAGGGTAAACAATCAACATCACATCAAAGTCAGATGATTTAACCTTCTGCCACTTCTCTAACCACTAAAGAGTTCCTGCCAGGGCTAGCTGGGTATTGGAACATGTGTAAATGTTTTCTGAGAAAACAGAATTATCAAATGAAGGAAACCTGAAGTTTTCTCCTTAGAAAACAGGAACAATTAATAAGATTAGATTTACCCTATCCCAAAGGAGTCTGAATTAACCCTATTTGTTTTAGTTTTATCATGTAACATGAACAAATCTTGCCCCCAGCTGCAATAGCATAGTTCTGGAGAAGCATTCAAGTTCAGTTCTGCTATAATTTAAACTGGTACTATCTCAGTGTAACACATCTGGTTTCAGCAAAGTTTCTCATCTCTGGAACCATCTTTAATAGTCAAGAAAATTAAAAATGAAAATAGTCTAGAAACAATGAATTAACACTAGCCAGATAAGCACAGGGAATCTACTTTGTGTAACACAAGAATTAAATACTGCTGATCTTTGCAAGTAGCAGTGACAACCCAAATACAATGCCTTGGGGCCTGCAATAACCTGGAGGCTAATTAACTGCAGAGAGGGCTTTTTGTATTAAATAAATTCAGCACAAATCCATAGAGACCAATAAGCATTTTTAGGCAGTCTAGCTAAATTTTACCCCAAAAGTGATCAAGCTACATAGGATTCTGGTTTGTGAGATGTCTGATTAATGTATTGTCCTCCAATAATGCAGGTGTTTAAGATGCAAATAAGAGCAAATAAGAGATGGAGATAGAGGAAATCTTCTGTCGGTGCAATGTTCATAATTTTGTATCTTTTTAGACATAGTATTAATAGAAATACATAGAAATTTTACATCAGGGTTTTTTAATGCTGCCCTAAAATGTGCCATCATTTTCAAACCAGAAGCTGATGTGATCAAGTGAGTAAAAAAGGAAAAGAGAGGAGACATAGCTTAATTTCAAGGCTCACCCAAGTCTCCCACTGTCTCACCATCTCCCAGTGACCCTGGAGAAGCATTCCAGCAGGATACAAGCACAGTGGTGCAAGGCCAAGTGCTGGGCAGAGTAGGGATATCAGCAGGGAACATCTGGGGGGAAAGTAAAGTTCTGCTTTGTTCATAAAACATCTGACCCCAGTCAACAACTGGGGTGCATCCAGATTTGTATGCAGTAACTATGGCATCAACTAAGCCACCAAAAATGCACACCTAGAAAGAGTAAGTGATTTCTATTCTGGTGTCCAGAAAATATTCCACTTTTCTATGTAGATGTCTTTGTCTTGTTCTCATTCTCTCCCACACACACTCAAGAAGACTAGGAGCAGAAACAAGGCATCTTATCAAATTTTTACACTTGGCTTAAAATAAGAGATTGCCCATTCTTTTATTTCCGAACTAGCAGGTATGTGAATCAGAACTGGTGAGCTAAGTTTTAAGTTATTATAGTGAACTATGCATTCTTTTTGAACACTCTTCATACAGTTATAGTTCATTGAACACAGCAAGCAGGAGAAGCAAGTAGAATATGGCTTGAATATTTTTAGAAGTTTCAGGTTAAAGAAGAAGTTTCCCACTACTTCTCCCCCTTAAAATAGTAAAATTCCTTAAAAGAAAATCTGTCTCCTTCCAGAAGAGGTGTCAGGTACGTTCACCACTATATGGTGCAGTCAGTGATGTCCTGAGAGATCTGAAATATCAATAGGAGCTCCTCATGCATACCAGCATAATCCTTGCAGGACAGAGCATGATAAGACAAAAACAAAGCCATGTTGCTTTAAACCAGATTATCTGATATCCATATCCCAAATTTGAAAGAAAATGAGTAGACGCTGGTGGAGTTCACAGAATTATAAAAAATAAAATAAGCCTGTCCCATATATAGAATCTTTCACAGACACCCTGGCACTCTCTTTTGGAAAAATGAAACTTAGCCCCAAATACAAATTCACATTCAGGACCTTCATAGAGTAACTGTAGAAATTTATGGAGGGAGTATATCAGAGAAACATCTCTCCTCAAGTTATGACCCCACTAATGAACAACTTGTCACCCTGCATCAGGAGGGCTTTACCCACAAATTAACACACAAGCCATTTGCCATCAGCCAGCCTCAGCTGTTCACAAATGGATGCAGGCTGGTTTCACGCTTCTCCTAGAGATTTCTTAGATGTTACGGCTGAGGCAAAGTTGTCATGTTTTAATTTCCATACAGTCAGAATGGAAAAACAAAGTACCAGAAAAGTAGCAAGGTTTTATATTCAGCTCCCCTTTTTAACTAGTGGTGCTTGTTTTTTGGTTTGTTTTTTTAAAAGAAGTTCCTCAGAGTCAGGGTTAAGATAAATGCACTGGTACTTGAAATTTCTGTGTTAGGCACTGTTTGCACTGTTGCACTGTCTTGACAGGGAGGTCATCATGGCATCTCCCCACCAACAGCAACTGTATGTCAGCACTGGCAAGGTTTTGGCTGAGGCCACTGGTCAAAAACCAACAGATAAAAACCATTATTCCAGGGCTTGGGGTTTTTTTGTTTCTTCTTTTTTAAGAAGAGTTGAATAAATCTATGGCTTAAAAAAATTTAAGAAGTTTCTCCTGTAGTCAAAAACCTTTCTTAATGAGATCCAGACAGATTTACATTTTTTAAGAGCACAAGACTTTGGGGTTTTTTCCATTTAAGTAATCAACTCCTGCATAAATTACATTGGCTCCAATCAAAGGGTATTTTAGAGTCTGTCTGACTGAGTTATGAAAGGACCAGGTAAGAGGAAGTGGAAAAAAAGGACAAGCTATAGAATATCCATTAGTAAGATGACTAATACTACTACAAACCTGATTTCCCATTTTTTGGCTTCTGTCATGCAGATTTAAAGAATTGTAGCAAAGGTTCAGGAAGAAAAACTAAAAGAGAGACAAATCCTGCAAAGGGAAGTCATATTTACAAATAGTATTTCTTCTGGCTTATTGTAAATGATTTATGAGGTGCTTTTCAAAATTAAAGTTCTTCATCAGCTCATTGGAGACATAGTCAAGATTAGTAATGAACTAATTGTTATAGAAAAGAATTTATTGCTAACAGTCTCCAAAAAATCACCAGTTTGGCCTCTGTGGGTAAAAATGAGGTAATGTAGCAAAGTCCTGACTATGAGGAAATAGTTTTTTAGATCACAGACAAATGAGATTAATGCTATATCCCATGCTGTGCTGAAAGGGATATCTTGGATGGTAAAAAAATATAGTTAAAAACCATCTAATTTCCTTGAATTTTCCTATGTTTTACTCTTTTTTTTTAATAAATGTTTCCTGCTCCAATAATATAACTTTTCCCTGTCACATGTCTTGCATTTTTTCAGCTTCAGTAATGAAAATAAATTAGTTAAATTCCCTTTTCTAAAAGCCAGCTTCTCATTCAGATTTCCACTCAGCTAGCAGGTTGTAGTAACACTAAACTCAGAGCTGGAAATTAGGCCATTGAGGACAATATCATATAGATTTTTTTTCCTCTAATTGATGGAAATATTTCTACAGCTTTTTTGCTTTTCAAAATCTTGGTAAATTTTGCCCTTGAACTGATCTGGCAAATTGGTTCAAACTGAACTTGTGGAGAACCAGGAGCTCTTTCAGGATAATGTTTCATTTCAATATATTTTCATATCCTTTTGCTGGTTTGGACAAATAATCATCATTTAAGGCAGTCAATAACAAATCTGTAGGCAAGGCAGATGGATCTGTGTAAAGTGAGAGCTTTCCCTCACTGCTTGGTGTACCTTTCCCTCAGACTTTGAAGAACTTTTACAGCAAATTTCGGCCCAAAATCCAATTCCAAAACAATTACCAAAAGGTTTAATTAATCACTTTGGTTTACTTTGAAAGTGTGTTCTGTTTTAAGCTGTTTGTTTTCCATCTGGTCACAAACACCAGGACTTTTTTCAAGTTACGAACATCAGGAAATCTGCAGAAATTAAAACGGTATAACCAGTTTGAATTTTTCGTATTTTTCATCTGTTATTTCAGGCTCAGAAGGTTTAAATAGCCTCATGAAAGCATAAGGGCCCCAACTTTCTTCTGTGATTCACCCAGTCTGGACATCAGAGAGCACCTAAGTCAAGAAATTGAAATAGAAAATTCTCCTGGATAAGATGTTATAAATGTGACTTCATAGTGCCTGTTGGAGGATAATATATTGTAGACTGGAAGAAGTAGGAGGGGATTCAGCACATGGCAAAAAAGAACTACTAAAAATGCATACTTATGTGAAGAGAATCTCCAAAGATTTTCATGTTAGTTTTGCTTTATCTGTAGATGCCGAGAAATGCCAGACAATCTACAGATACTAATTTTCACCCTATTAAAAAAAAAAAAAAAGAAGGAAATAAAAAAAAGGGGCCATACAGTCTTCTCCGCTGGCCTATAGCACCACAGGAAACATTTTTATACAGATGTAAGATGTTACTCATTAATAACTATTTCAATTTTAACAGAAGGAGTTGCTTCCCAAAAGAAAATATTCTATTGGTAACCTCCTGCTAGAGCTTTTATGTTTCATCCTGAACATGAAGCAGTCATGCTGTGACTCAGCCAGGCTGCCTGGCGTGACACTGGCTCACAAACACACGCCTCTTCTGCTTGCTTCCTGCTTGCTTCCACAGCAGTTCTGCCTAATGTCACCATTTTTGTAACCAAAACCACCTTTTTTGTTACTTAGAGGAGAATTTCATCCCGAAAGGCACACACTGATGTTCTCTGTACCTTCACAGCTGTCATGCCCCTAGCTCCACTTCCAGGGCACCGACTACCGATGCAACAAGCAGGCAATTCCTACACTCCCACAGAGTGACCTGGAGGACCAGAAAGGTCTCTTGAGTATATTACCTTATGGCAAATTCAGAGACTCTGACCCTCTCTCATGTTCACAAGAGTTAACTACTTCCCCATAACTGTCACAACCTCTCTAGCATTTGGAGAAAATTAAACTAAATGCAACATGCCAACATCAAATACTCAAAGGACAACTCTTAATTTAATTACTGTAGACATAAAAAAAGGAGTTCTTTAAGGAAGTCTGTCAACTAAGAGCTATATATAACTCTGGAGGAATTCCTTAGTGATTTTCCTAGTTAAACAGATTTCCTTTAAAATACACTTGTTTGCTGCAGGGGGTGGAATTATTGTAAAATCAAACAGTTATTTTTCAAAAGTCTGATCTGATGTGCAATGATAGCAGATAGGAAATACACATCCCTTAGTTTGTTGTATTGATCTGAAAACCATGACTGGGCATTGCAGAGCCAATGTTTGTATCTACTGAGAAAAGGGCCAGGATGAAGTGTTAACTGCTGGAGTTAAAGCTCTCTCTCATTGATTTCAGTAGCCATTTTTCCAGATCCAAAGCTTTTCTGTTAAGGTCAGTGTTCTTTCAGTCAGCTGTGATATCCATTGAAGCCAAAGAACAGCAAAGTTTGTCTGATCTTTTTGAGACTCTGGCTTCAGTTAAATAACCCAGTGGACCCTTCTCTGAATTAGCATTGCAGAATATGTGCCAGCAGAGAGGGGACTGCTCAGCTGAGAGTTTTCTGAGAGTGCTCCAGAGCAAGGAACCCAACAGACCATGCAAGCTGCATGCAGCCTTAATTTTGAGCTATTAGAAAGCAACTTTCCAATGTTTCATTTCTTTCCAGACTTGGATCAATTTATTTCGTCTTTGATTTAAATTCCCATTATTTACTTCTGAATTTCTATATTAAATTTTTTTTTTTAAATTACCTGATTTAGTGCTTAACTTTTTGAAGAGTGGCATTACTTCTATTGAATGACAACTCCAATGTGCACTGTTGTGAGCATTAGCAGAGGATCTGGAAAGAGACATTCAGAGGGATGAATTCAGAGATGAGAGTACAACATAAACTGAGGAAAAGAACCCACACAGACTCTGTGTTAAGGTAAACCATAAAAAGAAGGAGCAGAGGAGGAAAAGCAGTTAAGTGAATGGTATGTAACACCTAATCTAAAGCACATTTATCTTTCCTTCAGCACACACAAAATTTTGCTAGTTTCTTTTTACAGTTACTGAATACCCACATTATCTGAAGTTAGAATTTACTGTGCTGGGCTTTAAAACCTTACTAAGATCTTAAAAATAGGCTTCATAATAAAAATATTTAATAATTTGCAGCCTACACCAATTCTTACACTCCTACTACATTCATCACATTTTCTCCTGAGAAGAATATCATGAATGTGTGTCAGCCACAGAAATACATTTGATGTGCTTGACTACCTTCTTGCTACTTTCTATTTCATATACATGGCTATGTTTGCTCAGCAACTCAGCTTCTGAAACACAAAAATAATTTACTCATTTCTACAGCTGTGAAAAGGTTTCTGAAAGATGGAAAATTTCAACAGTTCCTTCATTCAATCACTTACTTTTACAAAAGGATGTCAGGATTAAAGGAATCCAGGGAAAGAGAAAAGATTAACCTAGAAAAGGCAAACAGGCAAGTGAGTAAATCTGAGCTTCATTGTCACTTCCCACTTCAACAGAGGAGTCCTGCAAAGGCCTGGCTGTGATGCTTGAGCTCTCACAGGTAGGACAGGCATGGGCATGGGCCCACTATGTGCACACCAGCCCCTGTGACATTAGTCAGGGCCACAGTGTGATGTCCAAAGGAGGAAGAACACGCAGTCCCCGGCACAGAACCGCATTTTTCTCTGCTTTCCTGCAGTTACCGCACGGAGCGCAGGAGTCAGAGATGCCATGGCACCGTAATGGAAATAAATGGCTCCGCAGAGCCAGCAGCAGGAGGCGGGAGCAGAAAGCATCCTCATCCCAGCCCCAGCGGCTGCGTAAATCTGTCCCCGTCAGGAGAGCTCCGGGAGCTGCCCGGCACCCGCCGCTCCTTGGGAGTCAGTGAGAGTTCAGGTGCTTACTATGTCATCAGGCCTGACCTTCAGACGTGACACGGCCAGCACGTTTGTTTTCCCACAGCAGTGATTGCTTCAGTCAATTATTGTTGCCCATCCTGGAGTGCAAACACATAAGAACTTGATTTACAGTGCAAAATATACATCCTGAATTTACTTCCTCTTTTGTTTTTGGTCTGCTGTAGCATCTCCAGCTTAAAGGGACGACAGCAAATTACTTCATAGGTAAATATATCTACATATAGGGAAGGATAAATATCAGTCATTCAGGGCATCCTGAAATGAACACTCCATATAGCGTTGGATGTGTTGCGTCAGATGTGACAATATATTTAAAGAGGTTTGCATTTTGTTTTAAAAATGCTCTTCTTTTCTGCTCCTAGCTGAAAAAATCATTAGTAAATTTGTTGATTTGGCAATCTAACCATTAAATCCAGTTTAGCACGGATTTAAGATTGTACATTCAGTTCTTTAAGCAATGTTTAGGTATTACCAATATACTGAAAGATAGATGAGACAGCCTCATGGTAATACAGCTTTTAACCTTTCCTCTCCTCTACCATGACGGGGGAGAATTACAGTAAATGATGGTTACCTTGTCTGCAGTATGGACAATTGATTTGACCTCACCGCATCTGATGCTCTAATGGACTTCGTGGCTGAATCCCTGGAGATATAAAATATGTCCAAGTGAATTGGGGCAGGTTAAAGAACAGACCCGCTTTTCATGGCTGGCTCAAGCTGTAATAGATCTCCTGGTTGTTCTGAGAAGATTAAAAATGATCAATATCCAAATCATTAAAAGAAAAGTGGTGGCTTCTGTAAATCTACCTTAGCTATATTTTTTTTCCCTGCAGAATGCTGGGGCTGAGTCTATGTTGGTGACATGAGTTTCTCTAACAAATGTTTCCTCCTGTTCACTTTCTTGTAGCATGGTCCCTCTTATATTAAGAATCAGACACTCGGATGGCCTGAATCAGCACTGCTTTCCTGAAGTCATGCTTGTTTACACCATGAGGAAACTGGCCTTACGTTTATTTAACATAGATAAAATGCCAATACTATTATATCTCCCGGACCAGCAAATAAAATCAAGGAGAGTTCAGAGAATGATGGCAACTATGATAACTGGATGTCCTTACCGCTCTGCTCGCCACAGTGGCTAAGACAAAAATAAAGGTCTGGTTTAGGGAGGGGAAAACAAAAAGATTTGCCTTGGCTGCTCTGAGCCCTTCATTTGGCAAAGTGTAATTCAACATCTTGTTTATCCCTGCCTACCCTCTCACAAATATGTTTGTGCTCTTTTCCCAGCAGCCTCACTTATGTGAGCTTGTTACATCCCACAACTCAGAGACCTTTTCTCTGCACGCAGTGTGCCAGGCAACTTCAGTGGTATTATATACACCTACATTTCCTTCACTTCCAGGAAAACCCAAGCCTTAAGAAGACAGCCGTAGAACTGTTCTATAGCTGGCACACATATATTAGATAATTATTTTGTAAACTTGAAATCCAAGAGAGCCCCAGTCTTTAAC
This sequence comes from Pardalotus punctatus, assembly GCA_013400915.1. Lineage (NCBI taxonomy): Eukaryota > Metazoa > Chordata > Aves > Passeriformes > Pardalotidae > Pardalotus > Pardalotus punctatus. Next base: position 560,785 of record VZTX01016877.1, read on the forward strand.
CTGCAAAGTCTGACATTGTTGGGATCTGATATTTCCATTTTTTTATTGACAGAAATAAGAGGTAATCCCAAAGTCTGTATTTGAAGATGCAGCCTATTTTCCTAGTTTTGAGGAATTTAAGGTTACACAAATTGGACAAACCTAGCTCTATTCCATTAAATCAAGTGAATGTGAAAAATATTCTATTATGAAGAAATAGGTTTCAACGAATTAATAAGGTTTCTCTTTTTTAATCCAGTTGTTTGTTTATCTACATTTATTATCCTATATGAAGAAAAGTAGAAGTACTTTACAAGCTCTTTGCTTGTCTCTGGGACTGTCTATGCCCTGTGGCTCGGGCTGAGCTGAATGCCTCACAATCACGGGTGGAAGAGGGAACAACTGCTGACCCTTGAATCCAGCTATTCTTGTAGCTGGAAACATTGTCAGGGGCTGCAAGCATCAAGCCGTCTCAAAGGCCAAAGTTGAGCACTACATTATTGGAGTAGATGACACTTTATTCTTATTCTGCAACAATTCTAACAACTTCGAGTCTCTCGCTGTCCCTTTATGAACACAGATGTCATTTTAATGGGGGGACAGCCAAAATGACAAGAAGGTGACCTGTCAGTGAACTCAGGAGCAGGTGAGGCCTGTCAGCTTCTAATTTGAAACTGGTGTCAGTCCTGAAGAATGGCTGGTATAATCACATTTGTAACTGATCCCCTATAAACTCTGCAAACATTCACAGTGTGCCTGTTATGAGTAATATGAAATTAACAATTCGTGTTTATGACACCAGACACCAAGTGAATCGAGGCGATTTCAGTAACAGGATCAGCTCCGTCTGTCTTCCAGAGCGGAACATCAAACTGGCTCCAGTCGTAGCCAAATGACTGTGCTTGTGTTACAATAGGCATTGTATATATTTTGAAGACAAAGTTCTGTAACTAGGGGTAAAGTGAGGACCTAAGAACTAACTTCTAGTTGAAATTATTCCTTTTAAAATGTCTCTCAGTCACGCTCAGCCCTTAAGACATTTATGATTTTTAAGTCGAAGTTTGGGAGCTAACAAATCACATACATACTTGTATCTCAAATTTTCTGAATAACTGAAGGGAAGGCTCTGTGTAAATCTTCTCTCTCAGACACATAAATTACCAGCTGCATGAATACTGCCATTAAGACATGCAGACAAGTGCAAGGGGTGGGGTCAGGGCAGGATGCCCAAAAGAGGTGGAGTCACAGAGAAAACAAGACATTTGTTCACTGAGTAATTTATCCTTAATCTATCTTCACTGTAGCTGAGCAAGAATGAACCCTACAAGTTAGCCTGTTGGTCTCCCTCACTTCTCTGGCACCAGGGAACTTTTTTTCTGCAAACTAATCCTTTTCTTCCTGCTTCTGTGTTACTTTATCTGTAATTGTTTTATCAGGAAAAGTCAAAATTGCAGTATGTGAAGCTAGATTTGAATTAAAATCAAATTCAAATATAAACTTGAACCTGACCTAATTAACAAAAGACAGGCACAACTGCAAACAGTCTTTCTGGGGACAATGACAGCCCCAATCTCAAGAGGAAGACCAGGGTGCAGAATTCAAATCAGTTTTGGGTGTGTGAGGAAACATAGGAGTGTTTTGCATTGCTGCTACACGAATCTCAAGAGTTCATCCTGTGCAGCTTTAAAACTCACTGGAAATAGCCCATCATACTTCCAAATCTTGAAACCTTACCAAGATTTCTCTACCACCCAAAACTCATCTCAGAGCATCAGCCTTGAATCCTGAGGCAGGGGCTACAAGCTGTGCACACTGCCATTGATGTAGTCATGTCTGGACACGCAATGTAACAGCTCACTTTAAATCTGATGTACAGCACAATTTTTTTGGTGTTTGGACAGGGCATGTAGAAACTTTATAAAAATGCCATCCATTCAGAGCTTTTCTAGAACCCAGGGAAATATGTTTTCATTTTCCTCCTACTTAAATGCTTATAATTCAACATATGGTTTAAATAGAGAAAATGAGGACAGTTTGGGCTTTTTGGTGTTTAGGGTTTTTTTAAACCAATCAGAATTTCTGTAGAGTAACTTCAGAGGGTTTTCCACAGTGACCAAAAAACCGAGTGGGGAGAGGAAAAAAAAACAACAACAACCTAGGTTCCCTTCTGAAAGGAAATGTAGAAAGTGGACAAACAGAACAAAAACCTTTGATGAGCTGTTCAGAGTAGACCCTGATCTATTCCTATTCCCCCTACACAGAAAGAAGCTACAGAGCACATCTGTTTTCGTGACGTAGCTGGTGGTATTTTGAGCACTGAGGTCCTGCACTTCCCCCTGACCTCACAGCACCACTTTCTGTTAATACAATTGCTTTCAGGGCATCTTTGGTTACCACCAGCTTCAGTTTTGAAATTAAACAAAATTAGTCCTTTCAGGGCAATTGTGGAATGCACAGTGGAGCATTTAAAAGCAGGCGAGATGAAGGTGGGGAAAATGAGATAATAAATAGATATCGCTATTTTTAAGTCTATTCATCCGTGCTACATTGGGGTAGATAGGGAACAAGGAAGGTTGCATCACAAAAGAGTTGAGGTGTTTGCGTTTGCTTCCATGTCATGCTGAACAGAGAGCGGCATCAGCTCTTAGTTCTTTGCATAGGAGATTCCTGTGCATAGGTCCTTCCTGTGACTGGCTGGGAATTGGGACTGGTCCTATCTCACCCAGCTGCTCTAACTGCTGGCTTAAGGTGTTTTCTCCCTGACACACTGAACTTGTAATTAGCTCTACAAAATGGATTGGCACTAGCAGAGTATACTGAGACCATAACCCAAAGATTAGGAAACTAGTCTGCAAAGTAGGTTCAAACCCTTGCCCTGCTTGGTTCCCTCTCCAGGCTCAGTGACTGCTATTTCACAATGCACTGGCTGCAGGGCTCCCACACGCAAGTGCCCCAGTCATGGAAGAAGAATTCCTTTTTTGCTATATACAGAAAGACCACCCCATTTGGGAAACCTTCCCCTCAAAATCAATCCATTTGAAGGGTAAGTTTAAGTTTTCATGATTCTGTGTTGTTTTTTTTTAAAAAAGCAAAAGAAAAAAGCATGTTTCAGTCAAAAACCTGCAATCAACTCAAACTGCAATGGCAATGTTTTCGCTGCCCTTGATTGTGTGGCAACGTGTACGCAGCCCCAGGGAAATGCATCAACACCAACGCAGTGACCCAGTGAAAATCCTGGAGGCAGGCAGACAGCATTAAAGACATGCATTAAGGAATGTTTGTGTATACTGCTGAGGTGAATTACAAAACTCCCCAGAAATATTTGCAATGTGATGGCTTAGGAAAACCATCTGGGAATTGTATCACAGACAAGAGATATTATGCCAGTAACAAACCTAGTGGCTGTATCTCACCCCCAGGAGTTCACCTTCTCTTCTTAAATTCCCAGGAGCCAGAGCTGCAAAGGCAGAGGGAGATGTCCGTGGCACACATCCTTTCCCGTTTCCTCTCATTGGCACAAGGGTGCAGAACCACGACATGGATTTACCCGAAGGAGGCAGTGTGGAAGCAGATCTGGACGCATGTGACAGAGCTGGAGGCATCTCGCTGTAATTAATCAGTAGTGAAACAAGTAGTTATTTATGTTGCACACATCTAATGAATAAGAATTAGTCATGGCTCTGATTCTTGGGCAGCTATTCATGCATCTTATCTAATATTTGAAAGGAAACTGCACTGACTGTTTTCTAATTCAAAGAGGCTGGGTGAAACAAGAACTGACTTCTGCCTTTGACTAAACATTAGGAAACTGGTTTCCATGTTCAGAAGTGTCTGGACGTATTTTTTCATATTCTTTCTTTCTTTGAGTTTTCCTGACTTCAGTCAGGAGGTGAAATGCCAGAAATACCCAGGGACACCCTACCAAACCAGACAGCTCCCCTGTGGGCATTGCAGCCCAACGGGTGTTTTTCCAAACCACCCCTGAACTCTGAACCTTCAAATCATTTACAGATCCCTTCCACACAGAGACGAAACCACATCCCTGCCTGACTTTCGCAAGCAGAAGTGTGGTGGAGAGCCTGGATCAGCAGAGCTCCTCTGCACAGTCCAGCTGCTTTGCAAATGCAGCTCAAGTGACTCGAGGCTGCCGTGGTTTCAGTTGCCTTCTGGAGCCGGGAATGGAGGAGTTGTCAGACTCTGTTTGTGCTGAATGCTGTTAATGTCTGTGGAGCTAAGCACAAGCTGGGCACCCATTAGCTCTGCAATTACCGAAAGAAAACCTTCTCCTTGTTTGCTCAGGGTACAGCCTGAACAAAGCTTAACTAGCCAAAGAAGTCGGAGACACTAAATTTCCCATTACAAGCACTGTCTGGTCTGATAGTATTTTTTGCATGAAACTAAAGGCACCTGTCCCTGGTGATAAGCTGGTTTTTATTATGAAATATAACAGTTGTATTGCACATAACTGCTCTGTACAACACAATTTACAGAGCTGCTCTGGTGACCGCTGTCCCTGACAGGGTGCCTTTTATAACGGGAATTGTATCGCGTCATTTTCGTGATGCTAAGAGAGTAGAGAAAGAAATATTTCCATAGTAGAAAATTCCTGTTAGGTAACTATTATTGAAGTGTGTACGAGATTGGATGTCAAAACATTTTTATTGTTAGCTGGTGGGAATTACATTGACTGATAGCAGCAGTTTAACAACTGAGATGCAGCATGGTTTGTTATTTTACTTGTTTTTTCTATTACCATTTTGAAGCAATAAAGCCTGTCCTTAGAAGTGCACACAGGGTCCCTGCCTCCCACCTTTAGTACCTTTCTTAGATAGGTACAAGAGGAACAAGTGATAAAAGGGATTAATATATAATGATTTGATTTTGTCTTGCTACATGGTATCAAAGTACCCTGGCCTATTAATGACACAAGCAATCTGACTAGAGGACACACAGTTAAAATGAAGACAAGCGCGGGTTTGGGGTGTTTTCCGTACCTCCGGGCCGGGCTGTGGCTCTGTGATTGCGGTGGATCCCCGCCGCTGCCGCCGTCGGCCGCCGGCTGCAGTCCCCGCGCTGGCCGCGAGGTGGCGGCCGAGGCGGTGCCATCGCCCGCTGCCCCCCCGCGGGCCCCGCGGTTCTCTGCTGCCGAGAGCGGCTCGGGAAAAACAATCAATTCCTGCAGCCACTCCGCGGTGTCCTCATACTGCTCAGCTTCCCGAGGCTACCAACAGTCATACTGCTCCTTGTCCTCTGCTCTACAGGCAGAGGAAACCATTCCCTCAGAATTTACTATGCGTTCCTTATCTTCACTTGAAAACATTACCTGCTATCACACAACCACCCTGAGAAATCCCCAAACCTTTTGACTTGAACCTTTGCCACCCACGTGTGCGGCCACTTACCAAAGTCTCTCATGTGCCCTACTGAGGAGGAGGAGGATGTGACACCCTCTGCCTCGGGCTTTGGTGGCATCTCGAGCCATATTTGGGTTTTCCACATTTATTTTACCTCTGCTCTTTATTTTAATACCACTAAACTATTTCTTCAATGTTTTTGCAGCTTGCTTCAGCACAGAGACAGTAACTGTAAACCAGCATATTTGAAAGGTATAGAAGCATTTAGGACAGGGACCTTCCCCTGAGCTGGACGTTTGTCAGATTTTCAGTGTACACAGGGCTTTGCCAAAGAAGCGATGGGAACTATGCTGTTGACACAGCATTAATGTTTCTTGCTTCCTGTCTGTTCACATTAATAACCCGCATAGCTGTGTAATACCTGTGTGCCAAAGTCACAAAAGCTACTTAAATGCCTGTCAGAGGTGCTGAGGTGGTTGATCCCATATGAATTTGTGTTTCCACAGTAGCCTGCTTTGACAGGACTCACACTTTTCATAACAAAAGTATGCTTTTTACTCCATCTCCGATATCCAACATGTTCTTAATGATCTTTTAGGTCACGTCTCAGTTGCCATACTACAATAACAGCCTAAATTTGGACCTATTTGGGTCAGAATGGTTTAAGGGTAGCAGCATGGAGGTCATGGTCTTCTGCCTGTGGCTCCAGCACCACAAAAAGCAGTGAGAGTGCTCATTGTCAAGATGCACTGGCAATGAGAGCAGCTCAGGACTGCAGTTAACCATGGATTCAGAATATCGAGACAATGAACAGCATTACAAAAGACTAGCAGAGAAGGTGGGCAGATATAAAGGAAAGGAAATAGAAAAAAGAAGAGGAGATACAGAGAAACAAAATTAGTTAAGAATAATGTATAGGGGAGTTAAAAGGTACTGATCTGTAATTTTTGAGCCTATTCATGTGTGTGCACGAGGGCATGCATGCACATGTTACCCCAAACATGACCATAGGAACTGCTGCTGGACAACAAATAAGAAAAGGATATGTGGGAGGAGATGATGAATAGAAGAGGAAAATGGTCTAGAATAAGGAAGCCTAGTATTTTTTGTCTTTGAAGACTGGACTTTGATGAAGTCTTACACATGGAAGAATTGATTGTTTTGAAAATAAAGGCAAAGATTCACTCCTGGGTAGAGCTATTTCAAAGCAGTAAAACAGCTGGCTCTTTAAAAGGTTTTTGAACAGTAATAGTGAAAAACTCTTAATGGTAGCACAAATAAGGCAGCATTAATGAATTCAGTCCTTGCTGGTAAAATAGTCGTGCTTTTTAAGTCAAAATTTCAAACTGTTTTTGTTTGCTAGGAGTTCATCTCCCTTTCTTACTTGCTTTTAATCGAATGGGATTTTGGTTCTGCCTGTTGTTTTGAAGTAGACTGGGAAAGAGGGAAAAGCCCCTGTGAGAAATAAATTTAACAACCAAATGCTGTCCCTGAGAAACCAGAGCAGTTCCTCTGTGCCAGGGGGGACCAGAACAGAATGAGGGGAGTGAGAAGGGAGAGTCTGTATGCTGCATACAGGCTCAGCTCTTGCCCAGCTCCCTTTTGGTCTTTATAGGCCATTGGCAAAATTTCTTTAATGTTCTGAAATTTGAGAGAGTTAAAAGAACCTCATCCACAAGTGTCATGAGGAGCTCTGAGTGGTGGAAGCTTTTAGCTGTCCTTTGTTTCATTTACACGCCTAAGGAAAAGCTATCACCTTGTATAAATCTGACATCGGTGCCAAGTGGTCAAGTTCCGGTTTATCTCCTAAGTTCTGTCCAAGTTTCCCCTTAGAAAAACTGAAACAAAATCCTGTACTTTGAGTACTGTTTACAAACATGAAGTTTCCATTTGAAGTGAATGAAAATCACCAGTGGATCTGTTCAACCCTAGTTAGGCTCTTCTGAATTGCCAGGAAGCCTTATTTTATGTCAAGGGGAAATCTGGGGGTCTTTTATTGGTTTCTGTAGTGAAAAGGTTGTGTCCAAGACCCACTATCTGGGAGTACAAAAGTCACCCTGCTTGCTCCCAAGGACAAACCCCAGGCCACTCACTCAGATATCTGTTATATCCACATCCAGTAGATTGTTCTCTTACCAGGAGATACCAGTTTTGGAAGAATTTGATTTCAAGGTTTGAAGCAGTTCCACAGACCACTTGGGCTTGACCTTCAAATGCCTTAGATAGATACAAGCCTTAAAAATGACCCTCTGCACCCTGGGAACTTTTGTGGGGAAAAAAAAATAACCAGCCAGGGGGTATAGTCTTGACTATGTTGCTGAGTCAATGAATTTCAGTGCTCTAAATCAGCTGAAGCTTTAGTTAACCATGAATAAGTTTCCTAAAGGTAGGAAAAGATAATAGCACTATGGCTTAGATATTGTGGATGTTTATGTTAAATATATGCATGTGGCTGTATGACAGGAAAGGAAAAGCAGCCTAGAGATGGAAGAGGAGAATTGTAATCCAGTGCCTGCTATCTGGGAAGAGCAAGGAGCTGAGGAGACATATCCAGGAGCAGAGCCATGGCTTCTGCAACATTGCTGAGTCCCAGCACTACCATTCACCCAGTGCCACATGAACATCCCAGTGCACCCCATGAGACTGCCAGGAACCTGACAGGGAAAAGACCTGGAGCAGCTGGAAAGCCCATCCAACGCTCATTGGCAGCATTTTCAGCATTGCAAGCAATTTTTACCTGAACTTGCACCATTGATGCCTCAATGTAAAATGCCCAAAAACAAGAAGAGACTTTGCCAGACCTTCCCCCCAGCACTGGGGTAGAATATGGATCTGGGATAAGCATGATTTTTGTCTTAGCTACTGGTAATCCCAACATTATGCAGGTAAACACCTTTAATGAGAGACAGGGGCAATAAATTCTGTGGCCTTATTTAGGCGGTGGCATTTTGGTATTGGGGGCAAAATGCTTCACAGAAGTCAAGGTGCTCATTTATCCTTTCATATATATTCACATTTTCATTTCAAAATACAGCTTTTTTGTGAGCTGTCTGTGATACCCATACCAAACCCAAACAGTTACTGTGGCTCATCTATCATGTATGTGTTTGCAGATCACACTGTGTTCTGAGATCTGCTTTCACATCATTTAGAATGTGCAGCTGCAAATGGAAATGTAGGAGGGGTCAGCACTGAGGGGTTTGCATTTAGCATCAACTACTGGAATCCCAAAACTAGAAATGAGCCAGAGGAAACCAGCAGTGCTCTGCTTTGCATGAGCTTATGGCCCAGGAGCAATTCCAAGGACCCAGGTCTGATTTCCCAATTCTGCACATGCACTCCTGCAAATTTTTTCAATATCTGCACCAAGAACTATGTAGGCATCTGAGAGTTGGATTCAGATCTGAAATGAATATTTACTTCTGTCAATTAGGAGCAGACAAATTCTCTGTGATCCTTACCTTAACAAAACCAGAGCTTTGTCTGTAGAGTTGAAAAATCGTGTTTGAAGAGAACAATCACAAGGTCTCCAATTATATTCAAGGTACTCCAACTCCCATTGTTTTCAATACAGGCACCTAAATTGAAGTTAAATATGTAAATCTCATCCCTGTTGTTTTATGTCAGTGACAGAATTTTGTTCCCGTTAAGATAATTTCTATTGTGACATGAAACTGTGTGACAAAGTAAATGAATATAGCAAGAAAGTAAAAATGTCCATGCAAGATATGCTCATATACCTGCTCTATCTTCCTAGCCTTTTCTTTATATCTTGACTTACTTGTCATGTTTCTTCCTGTGACCTGCTTTGATCACTCTCAACAGAAAAACCCCATTACAGTAGTTTTGTTTTTCAAATTGATGCCAGCTAATTTAATTTCAGGCAGAAATTGAACCTTGTCAGGACTGGCTAGTTCTTGCAGCTTGCCTGATTTGAGCCTCAGACACTAACACAAGGAAAATATTGAACAGTACTTAGTAAATTGTTTTAGTAGTAGATGCATGAATTTGAGACCCATACAGTGAAGTTATGTAAAGCTTACAGCAACTTCATGATCATGAGTATTTACACAAGCTAACTAATGCAGAGTTTTCACCAACCAGACAGAAACACCCAGCTGCTGTGGCTGCTTCATGTGGGGTTTGTCTTGTGAACTTGGAATGCTTGCCACAACAGCCCTGTAACCACTCTAGCAGTAATTTCAGACAAACTGTTCATGAAATGATTGCCTCAAAGCACAAAAGAAGCTTCAATCTTTTACCCAAAAAGCATTTTCTTTCTTTTCTTTTCTCTAAAGGCTCAGGGCTCTGTGCAAGTTCTTGACTTTGAATAGCTCACCCTGCCTTCTAACCCAGGCCCTGCGGTGCCATGAACTGGCCCCATAAAGCCATCCCACACAGCTCTGCCACTCACCCACTGACCCAGGCACTCATTGCTACTCCCTGTGGGGTGTTGTTAGCCCAGCCCTACTTGCATATTGGACAAATCCCTCTTTTTTTGTGTGTTTGAATATATTCACAGATATATTCTCTGTTATTTAGTCAGAGAACAGCAGACACATGTTTATGTGAACATAACTGTGCAATATCTGAATCCTCAGTGCTCTTTGGGATCATACTTAGGCCAGTTTGTTAAAATCTGGGGGAAATCTCTCCCTTTGCATCATTTCACTGATTAAATGCCTCATCCTTGCATTTGTTTTCTTTTGGGAGTGCAATTTAAACTTGGATGCAATGGAGTTACTGTGAAGTCCTGCGTTACTCATGGAAATCAGATTAAATGGATGTATTAGCCAGGATCAGTCTGCTTGGGACAGGTTAGACTGAATGGTAAGTGTGATGCCAGTTTGTGTGTCTATCTGCACAGAAGTCACCCAAATTGTTTAGAGCTGCTGTGCCAGCTATATTTTGAGATCCAGCTGAGAAGCCTCAATTTAGTGCCTATTAGGAACTGAATTCAAACTTGCATTTCATATCAAAGCCTGTCACCCTATAACACTTCTGTCATTCATGCAAGTCTTGTGAATTTCTATTTTGCTAGATAAAAATAAATATAATATTCTTGGTATTTGTAAAACTACACAAATACCAAAAAAGCCCTACAAAAATGCCCTGGACTCCTACTTTACCTTCATTGGAAAAACTGATTGTATGACTGGGCTTATAAATGTTCTTGATCTTTTGCAAGGTTGCATGACAAAATATAGGGTTTGGAATTCCAGTCTCAGGGTCCATCAGGGATTTAACATTTAACAAGAAATGGACATTTGTCAGTCACATCTTTGTACATTTACACAGAATATTTCCCCCAGCTATCTATGTGAAGAGGACAGACACAGTATTAACAGCTCTACATGTCTCCAGGTATTTTTAATCCCTTTCCTCCCACTCCATTCTTCTCAGGCAATGAGCTTAGGTCAGACTCACCTCAGTGGCCCAGCACAGCAGTCTGCATTTAGAGGCAGAAAATCTGAATCTTTGCACTGCTGACCTTATTGTTTCACAGACTATTGATTCCAAGTCATCAGGTTTCAACAGTTCAAAGGGATCAAGCTCTGGAAAAGAAAAGCAGAAAGAAGGAATGAACCCATACACAGGACCAGGTCTCAATTGCAACTGAACTGACAAACATGAGACTGATTTAACGTAATGTGGACAAACAGTAGTGGAAAGCGCTTCTCTGATTTCTCGTGCAGTGTCAGAACACAGCCAGCCAGAAGTTTGCAGCACACCAATGTGCCCACATGGCCTGCAGGGAAGGGAGTGCTGGCAAGGACCACAGCAAAGGCTGGGCAGGACAGGTGTCTGCCTCCAAGGGCTCCAAACGGAGCAGAAGTTTTGTGTTTCTCCCTGTGGGCCTATGTCCACCTTATGCTTTGGTGTGAAGACACAAGAGGCACCCCCTGAAGCAAGCCAGGGTGGATAACCATTTGAGAGTGTGTGAACACATCCTCCAGGTCTTCATCCAGAGCCATCACTTATCTCATAATCAGGCAAGTCCCACTAGAAGACATCCAGCAAAGATGGATGAAAGAACACACTCCACCCTACCAACATCCCTCAGCTCTCCCTAGAAAACTTTTCATTTTCACAAGAGTCTGTGAAGCTAAATTTCTAAAGTTACATATAACTTATGAATGTTTTGACTAACAGACACAATTTGGAGAAGTATACCTTTGTGGGTCTATTAGCAACTGCTTTTCTTCTACTATTCTTAATAGTTCGTGATTTTGCATTCACTAAGAGCTTGGAGACATCAGCATTATCTGGCACTTGGATTCAAATCTAATATAATTTGATATTAGACTCATCAGGGCTTTAGAACTCAAGTGAGGCTGGGAGTTTCAAGTGTATTTTTTGATAAACTATTTGCAAAAGAGATATATTCCAAATGTTTGCTCAATTAATTAGAACATAAAAGATTTTTCTCTTTGACTGGAGCTTGCTTCTGACCCTTCTTGCCTGTGTGTGGTTTGTATTGTTCTTGGCTAATGAGATATAGGATATGTACTAAACATTTACACATTAAAGGCATCCTTCATTCAGCATGAAGGTGTTGATACATCAAGGATACCTCAAACATGCTGAGATTCCAACAACTTGTCAGACAAATTAGCACCTTACCAATCGGGGGTAAAATTGAGTTTCACATTTCTCCCTGGTGGGAAGAAAAAAAAATCAAAAATCACTGTAGTTTAATGCTTTCTTTGCAAATAGGAACACAAAAGGCTTTATCACCTCTGTAGTGTAAATTATAGCCCTCACTGACTATCTGATTTTTAATTCATTGGTTTTAAATGATCACAGGCAGGTCAGAGCAAATCCATTTTTTCATTCCTCTCTTGGAGCAGATACTTTCCCTCTTTAAGTTCATATCTTTCACAATTATTTTAAATTTACACTTATATATTAAAATGGAACAAAATTAAGGTCTGAAGTCTGTGTGTTTCACTAGCATATAACTACCAGGGGAGTTTAACTCAAACTCTAAGGAGTGTGTGGAATTATGGGACTGTATGGCAATGAAACAAAAAAGGTTAAATTTTTTAATTTTTCTTTCAGCTGACTAGTGCTTAAAATTAGTGCTCAGTGCTTCAGATTGCTGGCACTCTGCATGAGACATTCAGAGTGCCAGAAAAACTCACAGTCAGGTAATCCAGCCTGACCAGGTATCCCAAAGGAATAACTGGGCTGGGAGCAAGGCTCAACCTCAGGTGCTGGAGACACCACAGCAGGAACCAATGACCATCCTTTACCTCTAAGCTAGAAATCATTTATATCCCAGGGAGATCATGACATAAATTGCTGCCTGCACAAGATTTGGGGAGAGGAGGTTACTATCATAAACCTCTAAGATAGGAATTATTTATTGCTGTAACTTGCATACCTGACCATGATCCAGTCATGTATTTTCTAAGACTATGAGGTCAGCAAAACGACATATAATCAAAGCAAGACAGAGCCTAAGGTTTCATGGAGATCAGTTATAAACCAAAGTTTCCCTTCAGCAACTTCTTCATTCTGGTTAAAGTTGATTTAAATGCCTTTCAGAAGGATTTTCATCACAAAAATTTTATTATCAGCCCTTCTAATTTGTCATTAAACCCTAATACCTAAACAAGACATGCACACCTGGGCACCTGCTCAATAACATGTGTTAGATACATTAAAACACTTGTACAGGTTTCTGCCTTGAGGGGAAAAAATATCCCAAAGAAAAAGATGAAGAATGTTCAGATCCTTAAAAGAGACTTTTTTTTCCTCCATACATACAGTGACATGGTTTATAAATATGTAATTAAAAGGATCATAAATCTGTAGCTAAGTGTTGGTATTTGACTGAAACGCTAATGGCAAGCACTAACTGCATGTGGTCTGTTGTGTGGCTACTGAAATCAAGTAGTGAAGAGGATCACAGTTCCTTATTAGTTAGGACCACCTAGAGTGATGGAAAGCTTGAATGATCAAAGAGAAGACAGTTTTATGCTGCAAATGTTGATATACTCCTGAGCTTTCTAACTCATTTTAAGGTCCAGTGTGAACACTTGACATGCTAACTACTGAGCAGGGAAATGAGTGTAGTATTAGACTACAAAAGTTTTGTTTGCGTCAAAGATAAGTGAATAATATTCAGTGTTATATTCCTGTCCCTTATTGGATCACAAAACAGTTTTGTATTAGTAGCAAAGCTCAACTTATTTTTGCCTACCTTAAGTAAGAATAAATTAGCCTTTCTTGCTAATAACAACACATGAAAGAACCTATCCTGCTTTGTCTGAATATCCAAGTGATCACTGGTTAATTAGGGTGAAAAAAAATTCATTACCTAATTTCTTTGTAAAAACCAGAGTAATCCAGAGTGATTGTTTACTTTTCATAACTTAGGCATGCAGTCCCATGGAATTGTTTCTCTCCTGTCCAAAAAGCTGAAATATTTCCAAGAGGATGAAAGCATCTCTGCAGTATTTTTTGGTCATGAAAACTGTACCTCATGAAAAATACAGTTCTTACTCGAAAACATGTTTGTGAAAAAAAACCTGTTCCCATGAGTGTCTGTAAATGCTAACAAAAACATGACTGAAACAAGCTCTGCCTTGGAACTGATGTGCAATTGTCTTGCAGAATTCAAGTGGCTCTAAATTCTATAAGCAAGGCTTCAATTTATTCACATATATCTGAAATTATTTTGTTTGTTTATTGCTGTTCAGATTCCAGCCCTCAGGCTGTTCAGTAGGTTATGGCTTTTGATTCTAGGATTCACTGAATAAAATCTGCTCTGGATATAGAAAAGCCTTCTCATTCCAGTGATGGGTGCTGGGAAGTAGTCTGTGTTAAGAAACCTGAACACTGATTTTAAATTCTATCTCAGAAAAAATCTTTACATTCTGATTGGATAAAAGTAGTGATCTCCTCTGTGAGAACTTTCATTTAACATAACTGAGGGACATAAGCAGGAGACACATGCAGTGAAATAACCTGACTCACCCAGAGAGGATGAGTTTTAATAAAAAGTTTTACCCACCTCACATACCAGTTTAGCATTTCTCTTTGAAAGCCCTTCACAACTCTTGACCTAATAACCTTTAAATTCTCTAAAATCACCAGAGTTTTAAAATGTTGGCACCTTGGTATAGCAGGTACAATTTTTAATATTTAACATATATATGTTTGTATTTATACTACATATAAATACATATTACTAATTAACCATGGAATATATTTAATGTGTTTGCACTAAATAAACAACATACATTAGCTGGAAAAATATTCCCAGATATTAGGTTTGGGTTCTTTGCAGCCTGCAATCAAGCAGATAGTTCTCAATAGAGAATGGACGACTCCTTAACCAGCAAAGTTGCCCCTCCCTCCTTGCCAGTATCTAAAATATACTTTCTCACTCCTAAAATGTCAGGACGTCTTTGTTGCAACATCTTGACAGAAGCTGAGGAGAACAGAGCTGTGTGTATGGTCATGTGCTCCACTACAAAGTCAGCATTACTGCACAGAGCCCTTCTACTTGGTGTAAAGATGCCTCAATCTCATTGGAGTTTCCTTTTCGGACCACTTAATCCTGTACAACACTGCTATAGAATGAGAACACCCAAATTCTGCCTTTTTGAAGGCACAGTGACAATCCTGGTTTGGATTTCAACTAGAAAACAAAATATCTATGTTCAGATTTGAGGAATTAATTTAACCTTTTGAAGAAATTAGAGGCTGGGGCTGTCAACTTTGAACCATCCCCATGTTTAAGGTTCAGACCTCATTAGTTTTGGCTTGGAATACTTTCTAATTACTAAGAGAGTTTCCTCAAGCTGCACTTTAGAAATTCATCTTTTTTGTAAGCTGTAAAGTATTCATAAAAAGCTAAAAACTGTGGGAAAATTAGCATTGATGGATGTTTTCTTACCCTCCGTCAGGAAATGATGTACTTGAAACTCATTACAGATCTTCACAGCAGCTCTGCTGAATGTGCCTTGGGCCTTGTGCTGATCAGCACACAGAATTTACTGCATAATTCATCTCTCTTGTGTCACATTTAATGTATAACATGTATTTCCTGTTAATTATGAAAATAAGAAGGCGTCCTTTCTTTTGGAAACATAATCATGAAATTACTACAGAAATTAAGAAACATGGAGTTCTATATTACCTCCTGCCCAGAAATAAGAGGAAAGCACTGCAGTAAGAACTCACCAAACATTGTTTTCTTCTCAATGTACCAGACACAGCCTCCCCCTGTGGCCACACAAGGAGAGGTGCATGGATGGGATCCCTGTTGTCCTGCCAGGGTCACCGTTCTCACTGGAGCAGTGGTTGGGCATGTGGTCCCCTTAACTTCCTTCCACTGAGAGAGGTTTGGATGTTTTCATGTCTCTTTGCATGGATGTCAATGAAACATTAGGCATCCTGTATCTCATTTTCCTCATTCAAGGTTGAAGATTATTCAGTAATATTCTACTTCGCTTCACCCATCCATCTATATGTGTCTGTTCAGCTTCCCTTACTAAAAGAATGAAGAAACAAAAATCCCATCTCAGCATCATACCCACACCAATACATCTTATGGGTTATATATTATCTGCCATCAGGGTAGCAAAGGGAAAGAGTGAAGTGATGGAGCAGGAGAAGGAAAGGAGCAACACCATAAATCTGAAAACATACCATTATTATTTGGAATAAGAAGGGGCCTCATCTGTACTCAATGGTACATTTGACCTGCACATTTTCATTGACACACTGATTATTTCCCTTTGGAGAAACAACCCAGTGCTGGGATTGTTTGCTCTGTGGCTGTTCCTCACAAAAGTTTGATGGGGCCCTTCCACATATTATCTCTCACCTGTGGGCCAGTCCCATAATTCTCCCTTTTCAGAAACTTTCAGGTGATATTCCCTTTTGCCTCCCGCCCACATGAAAATCTTCATTCATAATTGTTAAGATCAGTAAAGCTGACAGGCTGCCTAGAGCAATATAAAGTTGTGTTATCAGTAATAGTGCTGCTGATCTCTAGAGAGACAAATGAGTCTGGATAAAAAGACATATTATCAGTACTGACTTTCAGGAGCCAGGATAAATTTCCATTTCCCCACCTGAAGGAACACCTGTGTCAAAACCCCACCGAAACAACCCTGCAGGACAAGAGCACAACTTTGATAGCTTCCTCTCCAGGAGGTTTCAGCTTCACTGTTCCTTATACACACACGAAAAATTTTACTGCCAGAATTAGTGGTTAAAGTGATCTGGCTATTAAAAAACAAAAAAGGCCTGAGGGAAGACTTCATTCTGACTCAGCTGATCTTTCTAAGAAACAAAAACAGCCTTGGCAGGAAGAATTCAGGTGTTTTTAACCTTTTCCTGCAGGATGGCATTTAAAATCATATGAGTAAACAGTACACATAGCACTAGTTACTGTAGTATCTGAATTTCTTGTGGCATACTTAAGCATCAATTCCTAGAGTCAAACAGCTGTAAAATCATCCAGTGCTCATTTTTTTAAAAATACTCTATTCATGATTGTGGGAAAAATTTAGGAAGTGACTTCTAAACCAACAAAGCCAGGAAGGCCTGACATACCAAATGTACTCACTGAACTGCAGACTCATAGCTTTGAAGTAAATATCATGATTTCTAGATACTTAAAACATATTTTATTGAAGTGTGGGATGGCAATTCTGCAAGTGTTGGGACATAACTTTTATAACTCCAACCCAAACATACCTCTTACAAATCATTGGTGTAAGCAGTCACTCCTGCCGCTACAGATGGCTGGCCAATGCCTCTTCAGCCAATTTAGAAGGTGAAGATGCAAAATGTTTCTGAATAATCTAAGCAAACACAAACAACTTGTAAAGAGAAGAGCATAGAATATTCCTTTATGAAATGCAGGGTTATAATATAGTAATCTTACAATAGAAGCTTTTCCCAACAACTTAGCATTTCACCTCAGGGCAAATTCATAGATGTTTTTTTTCAAGGTATTGATTCTTTTGTATATCCTAAATGAGATTTAAGCAATAATTCCTTTTATTTTTTTCACTTTCAGCTCTCAGATTAGGAGCCTTTTTTCAGAACAGCCCACTTTATAATTATATGCTACACTTATATTACATTTCTTGTGTTCTTAGGGCTATTTTGCCATGAAAGTTTCTTTTGTCATTTTTTATCTATTAAAAGATGGTTTAAAACATTAGCAAAAAAGCAATAAAGTTATTAGGACACATTCCATGCTATAGGTCCAACTGCTCCAAATGTTCATAATTTTTCTGTCCAGGCCCACGTATTTCGCTAAACCTTGTCTTGTTCTATTTCTCACCCCCAAGCTTCTTCCACTCTTCACTGATGTAAACAGAGAGACTGATATTCTTTGAAAATACATCTGCACAGATCATTTGTTCTTGGCATACAGTATCTTATTTGCAAGAATATTTTATATAAGAGCTGAATTATTGATAGACAGCCTTAGCATAACATTTAGGGCAAAATATTTTTGCTATATTAAACTATTGTATTACTTTCAGGTCAAGTGATGGAATAGTTTGATCTTTGTAGCTTTGATCACAGAGATTCAGAAAATTCGACAAATCAAATTGAATCTGTCAGATCAAAATGTGCACCTCCTTAGTTTTGCTGAAGAAAGACTCCACCAAGTTCTTAACTTAAGAAGGGGGAAAAAAAAGTCTGTTCTCTCTGTAGAAACAAGGCAGCTCTTCATGCCCCAGTCTTTTAAAGCTGACAATTCCTGGACAATAGAATTATACTGCTCTAAAAGAAAGCATATAACAAAGTTCCTACATAATGAATGCATGAGGGAATTTTAAATACGATTTGTATGAAGGCTTCTCAAAATTTTTCAACATTCTCCAAAATTTCTGTCAGTACACTGAAAAGTCTCTTTGTAGACAGACACACTCAGAAGATACTCAGCCTCAAAGAATACCAAACTAACAGCACTTCACAGATGTGTTATCTCAGGTCTCCCGAGCCCCCGTGCTCCCTCCTGGCTCTGATTTAAATTTTCCATTGATAATCATTATTGATAAGAACAAATCCCATGGTCTGATTCTGAAGCCATGCAAGGTTTAACTCCAGCCTTTTATCTGGAACAAATGTCCATAGGCATAATGGTGCTGGGTCAGACCACAGATCAACGTCCTGGATCCAACAGTGATTAACAGACGATCACCATGGAAATACCTAGGGAAAAGCTCTTTTTTAGGTCAGTTTAAATAGGAGTCAAACTACCCCTAGCATCACGGGTTGCAATTTGCCTTAGCTCCCCACAAAGCATTGCTAAGATTATTCACACAGCTTGGTTCTCCTGAAATAATTTGATCGACTTTTAAAAAACAATAAACCACTATAATGAACAGAATTTTGCCATATTTTCTCAAATCATGAAAGGGCACTGCTCCTGAACATGCAACTAGGCTTTTATATGATGGAATTTTGGCACAATTGCTTTATAGAACTTATAGTAAAGCAAATCTTCTCCTAGATCTTCAGCACCTCACCTTGAATCTAGAGACTCCTCAAACCAAAGCCCCTCCCAAGCCAATTTAGTTGTTTTCACTGCATATCACACTTTATTGCCTCTATGCTTCTCTCTCAACAATGACAAAATGATGTGGAGGAAGCCAATTGCTGATACCTGAAAGGGCTGCCTCACCAGGGGTGGGATTTATTTCCACAGCAAACAGTCAGAGGACCATTAAGTAACTATTTCAGCATCCTTTACACAAAGGAGGAGTACTACCAGAGAGTTAGATTACACAGAATCCCAATTTCAGTATCAAAATATTTAACCATAAACTAATATCTCCTGTGCCATAACTGTTCTTCCTCTCAGAACTGCACGTCACTGTGCATCATGGAAATGAACAGCAGATGTTTCCAAATATAGAGCAAGAGTCATTGTGCTTTCAGCTGTCTTCCTGGACTGCAGACATACCTTATAATTGTAGTCAGAAAGCCTTCTAAAATACCTGACAAAATTGGAGAGGAGGTCTAAAATTTTAAATAATGAGCATATTCAAAATATTTATAGCTGATATTTGAGAGATGCAGAGTGGGGAAGGTGGAACTGTTAGTAACATCATTCCTGCAGCAAGCCCTTTCAGCTAAATCCCTGTAGAGAGTCCAGCTGGACATCTGCAGAGGAATTTGACACTGACATCCCTGGTAGTCATTCAGTGGGTGCTGGCTGATGAAAGATACTGAGTGCTTAGAGGAAGAATCCTGTTGAAAACCCATGGCAGCTTTAAAAACAAAACCAGGTAGTGGTTTCCAAAAAGGAACAAAGTGTATTGTGAACTTGATACTCCTTTCAATTTATAGTTGATCTTTAATCTGTGAACCCACCCACAAAACAATTGCTAGTTGATTTTCATTGTATGTCTTGCTGAAAGAGTAAAGGCAATCGGTGATGTGATGCACTTTCACTGTTAGAAATAGCTGTGCCATTTGGAAGTGGTAGAGGGAAGGTACAAACTGGTTGTTTAGGACGATCTGTCTTCAACACGAGAGATTCATTTTTATTTAGTTAAAAGAATTTTCTATAAGAGGTAGATATATATTTATCATTTTCTTTTGAATATGCATGGACAAAGAGTAAGTTCTCTAAAGTCCATAATGGCAGTAACTAAAAAGAAAAAGTATTAGAATTAAAAATGGACCCAACCTTAGGATTTGCACAGATACAAAATTCAATATCCCTGGGATTTCTGACACATATGTCTCTGTGGCTCCCTGAGCTGCTATTTTCACCAGGTTTTGAAGTCAGATGAAAATCTCATTATTCCAGTCCAATGAGTGCAATCTCCTCACTTTCCAGTAGGGCAAGAGCCACTAGGGGATACCTTTTACTGTATCCCAGAGCATATGGAGAAACAGTCAATATTGGGAATAAACTCCTGGGTGGTCTTGTATAGGGACTGAAAAGACAAGTTCAGAGTAATTGTAATGGCAAACTGTGAATATCTTATTCATGTTAGGTAATTTTGCATACTATACTGCAAAAAAATCTGTGGAATGCTCAGGATTATATAGTTTCACTTAAATGAGAAGACAACACCACTGTGGTGTGAAGGCCCCGATCTATTGCCATTTATGCATATATCTGCTAATTTATCAAAATTAGCTCTATTTCCTCTCATTTGTAACTATATTTGTTGATTTTATTTGAAATTCCAGAAACAGGAAAGCCTTTTGCTCTTGGGTTTGCTGTGCTCATTTCACAATGAAGATTTAGCTTTAATTTAAACTGGATGGTCCAATATATTCAGTTCAGCTGCTAGATTGACTGTCACTGAGTTGTCAAAGGCCTGTTATGAGTAGCATAGAGAAGAAGAACAAGTTGACCTTGAACTTGCTAAATGTTTTATGAATACAACCCATTTCCAGAAAAACATGAATCTGTTTTCCAGATTTGCTCTTTTTGCTTTCCTTAAGGCCGTTCTCAGTAACAAATGCCTTTCATCTTACTGAGCTGCTTGTTACATGGAAGGTTGGGAAGGAGGAAACAACATTCTAATGATGAATTTAATACTTGTGGATTGTAGAGGATTGATTATATTGCAAACTGAATTCCTGGATTTAGCCAAAGGCTATCCCGAATATTGTTGCTATAATGCCAGCCTTGCTTTCTAAAACCTGTTGATTTTTTTATAATTTTCCATTGCTGGACTGATTTGGTCTTAGTGCCTTTTCTCTTAATTAGCGTTTTCATTGCTAAGCAAAGTCAGAATCGATGATGCTATTTAAATAGAATAAATAAAAGCCATCACAGTTTTGATCTGCCCAGCTCCCACAAACCCATGCCTTGTTTCCAAACATGAGAACATGACCTTAGCGCCTCCAGCTGGCGTTGGAAACATGGAATTCCCCTGTGTATGCCAAAGAACACAACAGGGAAGGGGGGCAGTTAGTGCTTCTGGATCCAGGTTGTAACCAACAGAGAAACACTCTAAATAGAATTAAAGACACCGTGTTCAGTACTGCATTTTGATCAAATACTTCAAAAGTAAAAAATAGAAGCTAATTTACTCTGCCATGAAATACATTGGTTGCTTTTGAAAAGTTACTTTCAGCTCTTTCAGAATTTGTGGGCAAAGTGGTTTCTAGCTAATACATAGTTTTAAATGCTCTTTTGAAAGCCTCTTACATGATAGAGTTCATAGCAACAGCTTCTGCTACTGCTTTAAGAGCACAATAAGGTTTAATAAGAAGGATGCACTTCAGTTCACAGATTGCTTGTTTTCTGCTTTACTTTATTCATCATAATCTTTGCCTCTGCTTAGTTTTAAAAAAAAAAAATCAGAAATAAAAAAGCCGGTGACCAGTATTGATCTCCTCTACTCCACAGCAGGTTCCCTTGATCTGGATCGAACCTGTCTCTGTCAATAACGGCTTTTTCAGGAGACAGTTCTATTTAAAATGTTTCACAGGGCATCTAGTTATTTGTTCATTTGTCAGGAATGGTGGAAGAGACTATAATAGACAAGCAGCCTCAGCTGGCTGCTGGATGTAAGACTAGATCCAGTCATATCACAAAGACAGAATAAGTATATATTTTCTGTGCACTGTGGAAAACAGATTGATGATACATCTTGACCTAAGACTTACTAAAAAACCCATTATCAATATTAATTGAAATTTAAGATTCCCTCAGTAATTTCATTGCAAACATTTTTACTCTAATATTGGTTTTGATGTTAAGAATGAGAGGTGAGTGGCATGGGCTGCAGTATGAGACACATGACAGCTATCAATTCCATGCTGCAAGATCTATTTTCCAGTTGAATGTTTTCAAACGGAAATGTTTTCCTGCAGAGCATGTCCCCTATCATCTGCACCATACACTCATGCAAAGCTGGGAAAAGGACAGTCTCTTATGACAATCTTGTTTATCTAATGAAAGCTATCATGGTCTTCGTGGTTTTCAAAGAGCTTCATCTGAAGGATAGTTTCAATGAACACTGATCTACACAATATATATTCAATGTCATTGAATATGAGGGACAAGTGCAGCCCAGACCATCCAGTGTCATTTGCAATATCAAAGACCACTGATATCACTTAGAGAGGCAGTTGGAGTGCCCATCCTACGTTAGACATGGTGAGAAGAAACCCGAGACCTGTTCCTTTTCTTCTGACACACTTACAAGACAAACACATGCTCCATTAAAAATAACACAGCTCTGCTCTGATATGTTTCGCTCCCATGTGTCTGACTTAAAAATATGCCTCAGTTCGCAGTGTTATGCTTATTAAGATATAATATTACTGCTCTGCAATGAGCCACTTCAGAGAACACAGCAGGGAAGCTGGCTCCCATTGTGCTAAAGAGGGCCGCCCTTTCAAACTCAGTGCTGGAGCAAAACATTCTCCTCTTGCAACGCTCTCACTTCTTGCATCCAGAGTGTATTTTTGTTTATTTTTTTCTTTTCTTTTTCTTGTTCTATTTTCTTGAGTCATGCTGCTTCTACCTCTGAAAAGCTTTAGTGACATAATTGACACTACAGCAGCTGAGGCTGAGAGCGCTAGAAAGCAGCATATTACATTTTCTTTGCACAGGTCACTGAGCATCCAGTATAGTTTTACCACATCTTGTTGTAGAGAGCTTTTAATGCTAATTTGTTACTATTATTTAAGAATAGTCTGCTGACTACCAGCATGCTGTCTAAACATTAGATATTATTTTGACCTTGCTTTATTCCTGCAGTAAAATCTGATCGCAGGTGGGAAATGCACGCTGTTATTCATACATTAACCAAAAACAGGGGTAACCCAGATCATAAGTGCATATGGAGGGTGAGTGTATGGAAATGGAGGGTTTTTTCTTCTATTTTTGGTCTATATAAAGGGACTTATGTGGCACTGATTTTTTGCATTAAAAATGATACATCAAATATTAGGTATAAATAATGCAGAATGCCACTGCACCTGTGGGGGCACACATAATGCTTCCAGTTGAAACAACAAAAATGTTGAAGCAATTAGAAATATGATTCTGAAAGAAGCAGACTATAAAATTATTCTACTCAGTATCTTAGCAGCAAAGACAGTTTAGCTGGATTTGTTGCACAGATTTTCAAATGAACAAGTATATGAGCACAGCATGTCCTGGTTTAGGAGTGGCAGGTCACCAGTTTTCCCCCAGCAGGTTCACTGTCCCAGAGATTCCTCACACTGAAATTACCAGTGAACAGCCTGACCCCAGGGACAGGATTGCTGTCATGTGGTCATGTGGCAGTGGCTAGGAATGTTTAGCATATTTAGCACTTATACTTAGAGAGCTCTTAATTGTTTTTCCTTCCAAATTTCTGCAGAAAAACAATTCAATGAGTCTGCTTAAAGTGATACATGTTTTAGTGATTCTCTGTTTTTTTTAAAGACTGTATGCTTCTGCAAATTTAAGTATCAATAAAAAGCTTTTTCAGAGCAGAAAGTTTGTCACAAACTGATAATCTTTATAAACTTCCTCCTTTTTAGTATAGTTTGACCAGCATAATTCTTCTTGCTTCCAGCCTAAATTACTATTGCCACTGAGAGCCTCTGTTTGGGGTAATGATCTTTTATGAATGATCTCTTACGGGAATAAACTTCCATTATGAATTAGAGCAGCTGAAGATTTGTCATGGGTATTTATTCACTTCTTCCCAAATACAATTTCCCATCTCAGCTGAGCAGGGGCTTCAGCTTCATCCTCTGCTTGAGCCACATTTTTGAACTGAAGTTTTTTTTAAAAAACGCTGTCCAATGTTACCACTGGGTAACATGATGAACATCTCCTGCATCTCTTTCTCTCAAAAAACCTGCAGCCCTCTAGCCTAACACCAACATATCAATGCTTCATATCATATATTGTAAAACTTACTGCAAATTTTCATGTCTCCATCTAGTCCTTTAGTCTTGGACATACAAATAAGGGGTTCTTTGGGCTGCCGCTCTAAGAATTCACACAAGGAATCTTCACATGAACTCATGTGCTGGGGCAAAGCACTTTATACCTGGCCTAGTTCCCCTCACGCATATCAAACTATTTAATTCTCAAAATAAAAATAACAATTAGCTGAAGAGAAGTTGAGAATGGTTCAACTCTGCTATGGCAGCATTCATTCTGGAGACTAGATCATAGTAAGCAAGCAAAAAGGGAATTCTTTCCCCAGGATCAGAAGAAAGCCACTTAGAGTCCAAAATAAAATACATCCTTCACCTGCACACAGCTGGGACCTACAGAAGTACATCACAGCACTGCTCTGGGCTCTGCCAGCATGTCACTGTAACTGCAAAATAAAGTGGGAGTGTTTGGTAGTCTGTCTGATAGAATATCCCACAATGCTGCCTGGTAAGCCAAGAAGGAAAGGAAAGTTTCCAGACAAGATTTAAGGATACAAATTAAAAGGAGAAAGTGCCTTTTTTCGATACCAAGAAAAGAGAAGAGGCTGTGACTTGGATGGCACAGACTGCACAAGCAGATGGGAGATATGGAAAACTGTGATGAAAGTGAAAAGGTGTTTCAGTGCATTTAAAAAAAAAAAAAGAAAAAGAAAAAAAAAGAGGGGATGCGTAATGATAATGTCAGACTGAGAAAACAGCCAAACCTCTGCAGGCTGACCTGTGGAAGACATACATTTAGGAAGCCTAAAGGGGTGTAATTTTGTCTGCCATGAAAGGAAGCAGTAAGAATATGCCTGAAAATTTGGAGAAAGGCAAGGGTTAAGCAACAAGCCCAGTATTACCTGGGAGACACTTGCGTGCATGTATATGACAAGCCAATTTTAGATCACCTTTCTAAAGTTCACAATGACTAAATGAGACTCAAAGAATAAAGAGTACTTAAGTATTGTCTCTTTTATCACAAGGACCATGATGCTTTATAATAACTTTAAAATTCAGTATTTCAAATTAATTTACTAAGGGAAAGTTAAATAATTTATAGCAAACATTTGTACAACTAGGCAACTCTTTTCCCTGGAAAGTCTGAAAGCACCATGCAAGGGCTTAAACATTATTTTGTCTGTCTATCTATCTATCTATCTATTTTTGTAAATCATCTCAAATATTCAGTCAGTAAGCTTGATCAGTAAGTAACTTTTCCAAAGCTCTCAAAATCCTGGCAGAGTTTTTTGCTCTAGGCTCTATTTCCATTTCGCTGAGAAATATATGTAGAAGGCTGATCCAAAATAAATCTCAGTATTCTAGATTTATTTATTATCCTAAAGAGATATCTGATTTTTGTCTTGAAATACAAATAACATCTGTTTTTGAAATTCTCTGTTTATAAAGAGTAAAAATATCCTCAAGACATATGTAGATATATTAGCATATACACATTCCTTAATTTTATTTCAGAGTGAAAAAATTGCTATATAGCAGATACACATTATGCTAGCATGTACAGACCTGAGAGTGTGCAACAACTTTCTGCTTAAAAGAATCATTCCAAGAGGTCTTAATTGTACTTGTTTGCCTGTGCCTAGAGAAACTGAAAATAAGAAACCGCAAAAAGAGTGAGCAAAGTCTAGAGAATTGGAGGGATAATGGAGGGCAGAGGGTAGGAAAAAAAAATAGTTTTTTCTATTTCTCAGTGGTAAAAGTCCTGATAAGGTGGATGTTTGTTTACATTCCTCAGACATGCCCTCTGTCTAACATTGTGAGTCTTCAGCAAACATAAGCACTGATACAACAGGCATCTATTCAGCTTTCTAATTATGTAAGGACAAATATCTGCCATTTGGATTTTAGCAATTTCAAACAGTAGAAATTAATCTGATAAGAAAGGGAAAAGGTGAATTTTTATGTTGCAATTCTCTCAGGAGGCAGGAAAGGAGAATTAAGCAGAAGTGTTTGTGATCTTAAAGGCAAAGTGGATGACATTTTGAAAGATATCTATAAAACCAAGGTAGTGATTAATAGAGATGGCAATGAATTTTTCCTCAGAGTAATTAAAGCTTCAGCTTTTTTCTTTTTTTTTCTCATTTGCTTACCTATCATTCACATCTTTAACAGACAGTACGAAAACCTTCATATGAAAGATTCTGCTTCCATATCACTGAAATAAATGCCCAATACAGCTTCTAGATCAGATTCCGTGGCACATAAAGAGAATTTTCCAGTCAAAATTAAGGAAAAAGGAAATCAGGATCATAGAGTGTCCTCTTCCCTGTCATGCTGATGGTTACTTGGCACACTGATATATGTTTACCTGCGGCTGCCTACCCCAGTTTGCCCACAATGGCTGCCTTGACACAAAGATTCACTTGGCAGATGTTTACTTGCATCACCTTCAGGACCCCAGTGAGTTACCTTGACTGAAAGTCAAGCCAAAAAGATTCAGTGTTTGCCCCTTTCGGGTCCCATTCTGTCTCCTCAGCAGCAAACTACTCCACTCAGTTCAAAAATCAATTTAGTTGCAAGGTCATATGGAAATACCTCACAGTATGAAAAGCTTGACTCTGTCTTAGCAGAGGCCTTTGGATTAAGCAGGCAATTGACCACCTAAAAGCTTTGGCCATACTTCACGTGCAAAGGACTTTGTGTCCATCTCCTGCGCAGCCAGAGCATAAAACTTCAAAAACTCCATGGCGTGATCAATCAAGCTCAGAGGACGTGGCTGCTCCTGGCACTCCAGCTGGTTTAGCTGCCACTGCATTTGCTGCAGTTCACTAGCAAAGTATGACAACTCCCATGGGAAAAGGGCTGAGGAAAAAACTGACTTTGAATACACACAGAACAGTTCATATGATACCATGAGTAAGGGAAAAGAGAGCTTAGGTTTTTGGAGGTATTTATCATTTGCATTTCTTACATTGGTTGGAAACTTGGTTTGGAGGTCAGGTGTCCTCCCCTAAATTGGCCAGTTGTGTTACTTCTTGTTTATTCCTTGTATTTTCCAAATAATTCATGAATAATTGTGAAGCTGATCTACAGTGATGATTTGTCAAAACATAATCACATAACACAACACAGGCCAAGTTTTAATTGTGCTTTAACTGGAGCCCTTGCAGCCTTGAAAAAATAAAGCAAAGATTTTTTCACTTGCAACCATGAGCTACAGAAATAAGTGGCCCTGTGATGAGCTATCGGTGGGGAAGGCCCACCAGATGGGAGGAATGAAACTGAAATTTTGTTTATTTCTGCAATCAAGCCAAAGTGAGCTGAAAATCCTGAATGAAAAACTTTTCACAGAACTTTTACACAAAGATCAGAGACTTTTTCTTGGGATGTACCACTTGGGAATTTGTGATCCTTGTTCCTACCACAGTTGTATAATTTTAACATCCCACAGAGCTGACAGACTTTGACACTAACAACTGTGCAGGGAGTAAAACAGATTTACAAGTGGCAGTGACCTTTTCATCAAGGGAAGTAAAGTAGACTCAAATCCACCGTACCCCCGACTCACAGTCCTGACAACATCATTCAACATACAGTAGGAAAAGCACTTCAGCAAAAGTTTATGAAAGTGACATTGACACAGCACAGGACATTAAATTGATCCCACCAACATGCCAGGAGTTTTAAGTAGCATCTCTTTCTTTTTTTTTATTGAGATTTGAAGTATTTTCTGCTTTAATAGTTTAGTGTCAACTGTTACTCAGGCAATTAAAATACACCAGCGCCTTTTTAGTTACAAGTGTATGCATATTTTGACCATCCTTGTAGTAAAAAGACTGATAAATAAAAATTAAACTAATCCACAATTGGATGCTCCGACCAGCATTTCTTTGTGTTCATCTTAGACACCCATAACACTGTGCTGCCTGGACAGGACTTACTATCTTGGATCTTGTTACCCTAGCAACTAATAGCCAAGCTCGCTTCAAAAAAAGTAATAGAGGTGGCCTCTCTGATTTTTTAAAGGAAATTGGCTACTTTAAACCCAGTGAATGCATGTTTTAATTGCATTCTTCATGGTTGAGAATCTCTCCCTCAGCATTTCTTCACAGTTAATAACAGTTTTATTCATCTATGTGGTTTGATGTGTAGATACAGTAAAGCAAAACTCCTCCTGACAGAAACTTGAAGCATAGTTGCTTAATTTTTAGGCACCTAAAAGCCAAAAATTACATCTGCATCTGTTTATGCAGAATGTCTGCAATTTCATTATTATTTAAAATAAGGTTATTATTTTAAACTTCTGTAAGAGTAAGAATAGTTTATACAAGTACACTGAAGAAAGATACTCCATCTTCAGAAGAAAGAAAATTGTTGGACAAATTTATGGTAAAGCAAATCTTTCCTATCGATCAAGGCCTCGAGGGGCATTAACAACACTTAAGGGACCAAAGTGCAAAGATGGCATAGCTGACACAGAGAGGAGTCGGCAAGAGAGCTGAGCAGGGCTGGAAGGAAATGGAACACTTTAACATTACATCCCGGTCATACCAAGGTCCATTGACCCTCTACGCATTCCAGATAATTAATTTACAACACATTAAACCTCTGTGTGAAGAGGGATGTTATGCATCAACTGCATAGGAATAAGAAGCGTTATTGATTTAAGATTTCTATTGTATCACACACTGACAGAAAGAAACAATCTAGTGGTGTTTTAAAGACAAAAAAACCCTTTTCTGAAGGACAAGTTTGCTAAATAAGTGCACTTTACACTACATTTAACTGAAGTATTGTTGACACCTGAAAATAAATGCTGTTAGGAAAGAAACCCTCAGCATAATTAGGAGAATAAGGCGGGACTGGATAGTATTGGCATTCACTCTAGGAAACAAATACTTTGAGGTGATAATGCTCTCTTTTACAGTAAGAGTTTAAAATAGAAAAATACATTGACAAATATTATTTAATGAATAAAATATGAGTGAACCAGCTCCATTAATACTGGACGATGTCTAATGAGACTCAAGCCCATTTTCCTCATGGAATCATTTGTGTGCTTAACATGTTAAAGAAGGAGACTCTTGCAGACTAGCAAAGTTTCAAGATTCATGAGCATCATAACAAGTTTCATATACAGAGGCTTTTTTTTCTTTAAATTACAATTTTCAGATGACAGTTCAGAAAATTCAGACGTTCTGGTGAAAGTTCTATACTGCTTAGCATTTCTTACTGCAATTCAACTTCCCAGGAACACAGGATGCTAAGAAATCTACCCTGTATCACTCACAACTTTCAGCAGCTATTCAATTTAAAGTTCATTTAAGACTTGCAGTAGTGGTTAGGAGGAGGTTTGGATCAGGCTACATGTAAAACACTCCCATACAAAAAGATCCAAGAAATTCAATTTCAAGCCAGCAGTAGAAAGGGAGAGAGAAAACACAGAGAAGCCTTTAAGTGATCTGAACTACAATAACCCTCACAACATGGAGGGAAGTGTTAGCTTCCTGGTAGAAAGCTGGAAGGTGCTTTGGATTGGGTATAAAACACTTGGAAAGAGTGTATCAAAGATCTAAAATAAAGCCTGGGATTTTGCAAGCAAGCGAAGCTACTCCAGCCAAATTGAAAACAATATGGGAGCATCCCAAACATAGCAGAGAAGTCAAAGCATTACAAGACTCAAATAGACAAGTGTGAAGAATCTAAGCTGTAAAAGCAGGAGAGTGCCCAAATAACTCTAGATGAACTCAGGCACAGTGGCCAATAGTATGAACTAAGAAAATCTGTGTGTTTAGGTTTAAGAACAGCAATTGACATTTTTCTGCAAGAGTTTCTGGCCACCTGCAAGTATACACAGTATTGGCAAAGTGGATGGCAGTGGCAATATGAGATCCAAGACCCCTTAGTAAAAGCAAACCACACAGCCCCAAGACACAAAGAATCGACAGGAAAGCCAGCCATGAACACACAACAATATGATGGCAGCAACACAGAGACCAGCGCTGCAAGAAAGGCTGCAGACATCAGGAGGTAACTTAAACTGAGCAAAGAACTAATTAATTTAAAAGAAAGATAAACTTTTCTTCAGCATTAAAGTTGGCTATTTAGGTACTTCTGCAAGAAATATGCAGTAGTTTCTCTCAATAGTACTATCAAAACTTAAGTCAAGTGCATTATTCATCACGGGTACTAATAAAAAATTTAATGTTAGGGCTCTCAAAGAGTGAAGAGAACCTTTGGCCTTAGTCTACATGTGTAAAAAGTTATATATCTGATTTATGGAAAGTTTATGTTAACTGAAACTAGCTATAAAATACTCACTGCCATTCTCAAAAGGATCTGATAAGAACCATTATCTCACCCTCTCTTGAAACTGCATAGGTTATTTCTCAATTACAAATAGTTGATTTTAAATTTAAAAAAAATAAAAGTCTAAGTAAAATTTGTTGCCTACAGATGCAGGTACTGGATCCTTTGGTACAAGTCCAGTGGAGCAATGTACTGTCCCTTAAAGGACACTTGTATCCATCTGACATTTATTCCCTCTTCAATCACTTCTAGTATCAGACAAGGAGTCTCAAATGTCAGAGAAAAATCAGGGTACCACCTTAGGCTGCTGTGCTCCTCACTTTCTTGAGGTGCCCCCCAGGAATACCCTTCAGCTGGGCTGCAGGCCCCTGCCAGTCCCTTTTCATTAGCGCCGGTGACCAGCTCTGCAAAACCTCACGTGTGAGTGTTTGCCAGAGACTTTCCACAAACTGTGCTCCTCCCCAGGCTTAGGATCACACCATCAACTAAAACAACAGCAACCAAAAAACAGCCTTGGCAGTTCTCTGATAAAAAAAAATATTTCCTAATACCCATGTCAAGATCAGTTGTACATATACTAATAAAATGCAAACTGCCAATCATAGGAATACAGCGGAAATTATAGGCATGACTCCTCTATAATCTGCCTGAATTTTCTTAAAACATATATGTATTCTAGGAGTGGTACAGGCTAAAGAGGTGAAAGCTTGGGTTTTGCAGCTATGATAGGTCCAGTCTTGGCTCTAACTCAGCAACACAGAAAGCCCCTCTCTCAAAAACTTGCTGATTCATCATCAGAAATTTCTCAAGCAGGTGCATTGCATTTTCATTTCTGCATACATTGAGACATCCCCAGGACTTTTATGATATAACAACTGAACTATTATCCATCCAGAGCAACTAAACATTCATAGTGCAGAGGATAAAAATTTATTTTAAAAATTAATTATTTTGACTAGATATTTTACTGAAATTTTACTGAAATCACTTATTTTTAATTAAAAAAATAAATTCCTTGACATTAGAATTTGAAACATAACAGGCAGTGATAATAATCATCTAGAAAAATAATTTAAATTAAATTTAAAGTATCTTGCATCTATCCTTAAAATTGTAATGAAATGAAGGGCAGGTCTATTGCTATTATAGAATCAGAAAGAAAAAGTCTTTTATCATTTGAGATCTCATCAGACCATATAAATATGCTGCAATGTTACAGACTTCAGTATCTCAAGTGATATTTCAGTATTTCCCTGGAGCAAATGATAGAGGGTTTTGTTGGGGGGGGGGACGACAAAACCAAAATAAGATAAAGCACAGCACAAAACAAAACCCCAACAGTCTTAATTTTACAGTGAAAAACATGAAAGTAAAAAGCGTATTCAGCTTGAGTGTACCAACCTTAACTGCAGCTCAAATGGACAAAATGATGAAGGACTGTAAAGAAAAGCAAAAGAAACTGATTTCCTAGAGGTATCTGATGCACTCTCTGATGGGTAACAGCAAGAGAAAAGTACAGATTCCCTTATACTTTACATATTTGATGGCATTGTTTCCCTAGTCTGTATCAGAGCTATTATGTTACTTAGTAGCCTTTTCAATGATGAGATGGCGTTAATAAATAACCTGGGTGTGTTCACCCATCACTAAGTTATAATCAGCAGTTAATTCCAATTTTTCATTCATTTTTCTCTCTCCATATGGAAAAGATGGAGATCTCACATTTCATACAACTGTATGGATAATCACATTACTGTTAACTCCTATGGCCACCACCAGGGAAATGTTCTTTTTCTCTTTGACCTACAAGGCATGACCCAGGTCCATGAAACATTATTTCACTATTTTAAACACTTTTTTCAATTAAGCTGGTACTGTCAGTCTAATGAGAATTTTGAGATTTCCCTTGGCAATCATGCCAGTGTGTTGAGGAAGGCTGCTGAACTCTACACCAAGGCACAGACTGCCTACCCACTGCTACCTCCTGCTCGCGCTCCTTTGCTCACCATGTGCCATGGTAACCATGGCACATCCCACAATAAACACTTCCACCACATCCAGCTGACCCATAGCCGTTAAATGACAGCACATGCCTTGTAGGAAAAGGAGATCAGCCATGGAACCTGGTCCAGAGGAGCAAACAGGAAGACAGGCCCAAGCTCTTAATTAGGTGAGACAAGACAATCACGGGAAAATATGCGTCTGACATTTAATGGTGGCTAAAGATATTCTGAAAAAAACCTTTTAAGTTCAGTTAAATATAAATATATTTTTGCTTATTTCATGAGTTAGAATTTTTTCATTCAGAAGAAAAAAAAAATCCATATTACAATGTTAGCATTTTTATGGGATTAAATTTCAGCTTTACTATCCTTTATTGAGTGCTTCATGCCATGCACATTGCCATGGATCCTGAGCACCTGACTGATCAGACTTGCACCCTGCGTGTCAGTAGTGTACAGCTGAGGCACAGATGGTTACATTTGTTATAATGGACTCAAATGAACACCCACTTGTGAATCCATCATATTCTACTCACTGACTCCTCGAGATCTAGCTGGTGGCAAAATTCCATTTAAAATGTGGCACTACAGTGTTTATCCTGGAATTGCTGAGATAGCTCAGAGGTTTGGGCTGGGTTTTGGTTCCAGTGATTATAATGAGCAAATGATTTACTGCACAACAGAGAGCTTCTCTACTCAGATTTTATTAAATAATTGCAAAGTGATTATTTGCAATTCTTTGTCATCTTTGCAATTGCAGAGAGATCAGCCAGATCCCCATTAGGTGCACATTGCTAGAGTTCTATGATATTTATTTATCTGATGGATATATATTTTACATGTGAACTGTGTTCATTTGAAAGACTAGCTGTCTGTTACATGAATCAGGGTATCACACACATCCAAGGGTGGGGTTCTTTTTAAATACTGTTAATTTAATGGAAATCCGTATCTTGCTGTCCCTTCTAAAAACACTTTCCTAATGGAGTATTATGTATGCAATAACTGCACCATCAGGCTCACATAGTAACTCAGACTTTCAAACTAGATGAAAGAATGCAAAGTGCAGGTAGATAATAGGGGTTTTTTAAATATTCACTCACACTTACTGTGTTCCTCTCCAGAATTCATGGATCATTATTCTTTGTAGCTCTTTTTTCTTCAGAGTAAGACTGTGGAATGAAGTCCACATTCTGAAATTACATACAAATATGTTAGAAAAATGGAGTGTTTGAAATCAATTCTAATGTTAAATGCAAAGGACATTCTGGGCTCATTAAGTAAAAATATCCCATTTAATGAGCAGGAAAGCACTGGAGCACACTGAACCCTGACACAAAGCAAATTATTTAAGTGATAAATTATATTTTATGAGGAATGTAAAAGTTAATAATACTCAGGGGTAGGGTAATAAATGCAGAGGTGTAACTAACTTCATTGACTGCTTTACTTACAAACATGCCATATGTACCTGGTTACTTGAAATAGTAATAAAAGGAATTGGCAGAAATTCCAGGAACCCAAGATTCACACAGAGACCTTTGTAGCATTCTTCTCCGCTAACCAATCTGTTTTATTCTTTTCAAACTCATTATTCTCCTCCCTCTTTCACTTTAGAATATATACCTCCTGTCTTTGCTTTTCACTTTTTGTCAAATATTTGATCTTGCAATCGTTAAAACTGAAACCTTCTTATCTACCAGAGAGACTAATAAACACAGTGCTCATCTACCTGTGATGATGTCCCAGAAGTGACCTAAAACTTTACTTGAAGAGACCCAATCTATGCTGAAGGAAAACAGCGGATCAACTTTTAATGTACTGCCCTTCTAGTGAGTGCAAGTTGTGCGGCACTGAATCTCCTGATATTTTTGTCCTCAGAGATCAATGCAACAGATCAGCTCACAGGGATACAGTTCCCAAGTACCCCCCTGCACATCATCATAAGGGTTGTTACCATGAACTGAACTGTCTGCATTAAAACTTTTGCTGTATTTCAATGGTGTAAAGGAAGCTATTCATACACTTCTTATAGAAATCAACAGAGGAAGAATATGCTCAACCCAACTATTTCCACTTACTATTTCCTTAATTCTAAAATGGAATTTGCATTACCAACACTGTTCATCTTTTTCCAATTTTCTTTTCTGTTTACGTTTCCAAGTCAACAGGTAATGCTTTGTTCCCACTGGTTGTTACCCTGAATTGGTGCAATTTGTACATGAACAAGACATTCACACAGCATGAGTATCACATTTGTCAGAATCCTCCAGCAGAGTTGTACAGAAACAATCAAATTAATTATGAAAGGATAGAAAGTTTATCCACTGCATTGAAAATTACCCACATATATGCAATTGTTTTCTAGGAACAAGAGTTTACATTCAATTCTGAATTAAATCAACTTAACTTTAGCCTGCTTTTTAGTTTGCAATCTTGTGATGGTGATCAGTGATTTTATGACACCATATAAGTGAGCTCAAGCCATCACTTGGAATTTAGAAAGCAAAAAAAAAAAAATTAAAATCAGAATGAAGTGGTTCCTTAAAAAAAAAAACCACTACAGTCATCCAAATTTTCATTTATGGATGAACTCAATGATCTTACAGGTCTTTTCTAACCTAAACT
Source organism: Pardalotus punctatus (assembly GCA_013400915.1). NCBI lineage: Eukaryota > Metazoa > Chordata > Aves > Passeriformes > Pardalotidae > Pardalotus > Pardalotus punctatus. The sequence continues at coordinate 595,898 of VZTX01016877.1, forward strand.
ACTATGATTCTAGTAACAATAAAGATGACATAGAAGATACCTTCCTGCAGAAGAAACATGCCTATCATAGATAATACAACTAGAAATACACGCTTTGGAAACCTACAATGATTACATTGCACAATTTGTAAAATGGCAAGTCTGTAAGCCTGCAAAATAAAAGTAGCAGTAGAAGACTCAGATGGATTATAAACTTTTGAATGTTTATCCAAATTATTCTCTCCTTCTAAAGACACAGGATAAGTTACTAGTGTTACATTTTAGCTCTTTGATTCAGTTCTGAAAGGTCCAGATTTACCAGGTGGCTTTGAGGTTCCAGAAAGTCTGCATTTTGAACAGAAGCTGAAATTTTGAACTAATCTAGTGAACCCAGGGAAAAGGATTTTCTGGAAAAACTTTGATTATTATACTCATTGTGAGTTGGAAGTACCAAGAATTTCAGCAGACATTTGTATGTCTGCCTGTGTGTGCATATATGTACATGTCTGTATATTTTGTATACATCAGAGACAAAAAATTACAAATTCATGGTATGAGAACAGTAATAAAAGCAATGTGTTCAAGCACTTCAAAAATCTTTTCAGCTTTAAATTAGCATTTTATTGTTTTTAGGAGAGAGTCAAAATTTTTGGTAGTTAAGGCATGAAAGATCCTCACACCAATTTGTAGATGTATCTTCTGATTTGTATCTATCCAGAAGACAGAATCAGAATTCTGATTCAGAACTGATTCCCTAATATCTTGCATGAGCAGCAAGTACTTTTATAAAGAGATGAAGAGTAATTCCCCTTTTCAAAGCATGACTGTGCTGCCTGCAGAAGTATTTTCGTGCTATTCCTAGACTAGTTTCTGTTGGGAGACAGATGAATGTTCAGTCTTTCTTACAAAGTCACTAATACAATTTTCTCTGAAATTTCTTTTAAAACAAAGAAAGCAGCATTGCACTTCTTTTTGGAGAACTTCAAAATGGTGCAGGGAGCAAGAAGCTACACAAAGTTGGGAAGCTGAGGGACAGAATGGCTCTGCATGTTCTCCATTGAACTTCCCCATGAACTTACAGCACACTTGATAACAAAAGACATGTCATCTGCATCTTCTAAACCAGTAGATGCTGCTATCTCTACTTCTCCAAATATTGAATTTATGTTTTCAGTTACATGTAGAATAACTAATGCACTGGTGCCAGTCAGATACTTTATATCACCAAACCCCCACAAGCAAATTTGTTTTACACAGCAGTTGAATGAAAAACATCCTGTAGAGAGTGCAAACACAAGGGAATGAAAACAGAAAACAGCACTAGCAACATGATTTAAATTAAGTGAACATTAATACCTCCAAGACATTGCATTATTGCTTCTTACACTTAGTGGAAAAAACTGTAATTTACATGTACAATATTTTTAACATCATCTATTAGTAAGATACGTATAGTTACCCTGTTTAATTGATACTGGAAAGAAAAGACTTATTTGAGAACATATGCTGCAATAATTAAAATGCTATTGTGCTGACAGTGCCTTTCTTTGAGGAACTTGTACCATCTGTATTGACTGTGATAAGCATTGATTATCTGGAGTGATATAAATATTTGGGGAGCTAATAACAATCAGGTAGGACTTCAGTGCATGCTATAGGCAGCCGAGATAAATCACAGGAAGCCTAGATCAAAGCTGGCTTGTGAATAAGTTTGTTTTTGTACTTAATGACTCAATATAAAACACACACACAGAAAACTCTTCAGAGATTTAAAGCACACGGAAATGCCATAAAGAAACATCCCATCCTGTGCAGCATTTCTGTACATCTGTAGAATCTCCCTATGCAGTGAGAGGGGTGACAGCACACAGAGAGGGGAATTAATTCAATCCATCAAGTATTTACCAACAATAGATATTTCTTTAAATTATTAAAACTTTTTTTAAAGCAGAAAAAAACCAATGTAACTTTTACCCCTTCCCCTTGAGGAGGGTAATTTAATGATGTAATAGGTCAACTGCAATTTAGTTCCCATTCAGAGTAGGTCAGCTGCCTCTTAGTTCCACCTCAGGTATTTATTTATTCTGACTTTCATTAAATTGCTATAGACTGTAATAAGGGTTTACATCACCTAGTGTGGTCCTTTCTAGGTGCATTTTCTCTTCCCCACTCTGATGTCCCACTATATAAACCTCTGCTTTCTTGGTCCTGGCCCTTAGCCTCCCAAAGGCTCTCTGGATTTGTGGAGGTGAGACAAGCTTGAAAGAATCCTGACAAGAGTCAAGACAGCCTCGACTTCAGCAGGGTTGAAAGGGCAGGACTGAAAGCAGGATCTGCTCTGTATATTCATTAATGAGGACTTTTATTGCTAACATTTCCTCCTTTGCACATAAGACAAAAGCTCATTCCTGTCAGTGAGTGACAGAGAGCCCCAGAAGCAGCTTGGGAAGCCACACAGGGACGTGTGCTGACATACAGGAGCAGGGGCTGAGATCCAGACACGGATCCTGCCTACCAGCTTGCTGTTGCTCCTTTAGAAGCCCGTGCTGGCAACAGAGCTGGAGCCTGATGCATTAGTGGGATTTTGGCCCCAGTGATAAAATGGGAGCTTTTTGCTGACAATTATGCAACCAAGATTTTACCCTGAGTGACTGAATCCAAACATTTGTCTGATTTCAAGTGACTGAGAAGCCCTATTGACTACCCATCCCCATAGGACTTCCCACATACTTGTGATCAGGAGAGAAGCCCAGTTTATGTAAACCTTCGCCCATGAGTCAGGGTTGAGTAAACAAAGACTTTTCCATATTTTCTGCAAGCATTCCTCTGTTAATACACAGCATGCAACATTTGCTTCTTATTAAGCTGTATTTTCATTTCTTTGCTCTTGTAATTTCAGTCTTTCTAACACTCTTTGTTCCCTTATTTTAAGCATTACATTAACTTGCCTTCCTGTAACCTCTGTACAGTTTTCTCTGTGATTGTTGTAACAATTTGTCCTATTCCAAAGCACAGGGATTAATTGCGTCTCTAGTTATTATCTTGTCCTTGTTTCTTTCAGACTAGTGGCCTCTGAATTTTATTTTTTTTCAGAACAGCTAGAAGACTAAAAAGACATCATCTTCACAGTAGCACAAAGTAATGTTCTGTAGACACAACAATGGCTGTTTATTGCACCTTGCATAAACTGCTTTCATTACCTTCAGATTACTGGTATTATTCAAAAACATTCATTTACAGCAAAGACAGGCCATGGACAGTTACTGAAACTCTTAACAATACATAGCACTTTGCCCTAGGTTGCAGCAGAGTGTATTATAGTCTTTGTTTATTCAAAAATAGATGGATTTATTCAAAAGAATCTTCAGTTATTTATACAGTTTTGATTATCTTAATACTATGATGGCTTTTGTTAATCTAAATTAAATAAACTTATAGTACTATAACTGAAGGGAAACCTGTAACTTAGCAGTGCAATAGCAGTTTCACCACAAACATATTGCCACATCTAAATCTAAGGGGGGGGGTAGTGCATTTTTTCTCAAAAAATATAAAAATTCATTATCTGTTGGCCACACAGGTTAGTTTGCATGAAAGCCAAAAGGATTCATGTCATTTTGCACAGGCCTACTAGCTGCAGCAGGGCAGTACACATTACATGGGAGGACAGGAAGCCTAGGAGCATATTTTAAATGCCTGGTGTCTGTTGTTTGGGTTTTTTTTTAACTCCTCTCTATGTATTTCCCAAATGCTTCTGCAACAATAATGTGGCTAGACTTGCAAAGGGCCCAAGACGAGCTAAAGAGATGACTATTGGTTATTTGTTGAAGAGCATCACATAGAGATACAGCCAAGTTGGGGCCTTACTGGAGGTGATGCTGGAAGAGGGAGAGGGTTCTGGCGAGTACTGTCTCTCTGGTCACTTAAGACACCCACTGAGAAGGTAGAAAACAGTAGCAAAATGTAGAAACCCAATACCTGATTTCTTGTATACTTCACAACAGAACTATAAAGTACATTTCTACAATGATACTGTTGCCACTATTGACTGTGAGTTAGTTTCTCCTGAATTAGTTTCTTTGCATGTTGTATTTTTCAGCAAGTCTACATTTTTTGTTCCATTATCATAAATAACAATAATAAATAAGACTGGTTAATTCTGCATTTCAATTCTGATAATCGTATTTTAAACACAGAAGTGTTTATGTACATCTTCTACAGCTTCCCACTACAAGACAAGGAGGTTCTGTCTTCAGATTCTACATCTATTTAATGGATCTTCTTAACATTGTGGAAAGTAATTCCATTTGCATGTTATGGGGGCATGGAAATTCACATTTGAGTGGATACCTCTAATTCCATCTTGTACAGTTACAGAGTGCACTGAAGGCTTCACAGGTTTTTTCCATATGCTGGATAACTCCTATGTGTTCCTCTTATGTTAATGATTGCTATAATTTGAGACTGCTTTTCCAAGTACCAAAGATGTCTGAATGCATTTGTTTCTAAACAAGAGAGAGTCTGTGACAAACACATGGTGAATAGCAAAAGGAGGCAGAGAAGCTAGGGGATTGGAAATTAAAAAAGGAAAAGAAAGAAAACTTTGCACAGCAGCCTATCTGAATGACCTTGATACAGAATCTGCTATTAAACTGTATACAGGGCTTCACCTATTCATTCTATTTTACTTCTTTTGGATGATGCCACCTCTGTTAAAGAAAAATTTGGGCAGAAATAATTGGATTTCATCTGAAAGAAAAAAGTGACTTAACAGTGGCAGTATAAAATCTCATGTGTCTCCTCTGCTAAAGAAAGAATTTGTATACAACTATAAATTTTTTATGTTTCTATCAAACATTGATAATAAAGGTTTTAATATTTATAGTTACCCTTGGCCAAACTCTGAGAGTTCCCTCTCCAGTAGGGTACACTCACAGAGGTACACATTGCCTTTGGGTACCACTGATTGGGACAGTAAGTACATGATGGATTTCCCTTTGGAATATAGCACTGATATCCAGCTCTTCTTAATCTTCTTAATATTCAGTTTTACGCATTCCTCTGTAATCAGCTCTGTACTGAATTCTAATGAGTTCTGGTTTTACACTGGGAGCTGTGTCTTTTAACAATCAATGTTATTAAAATGACCCTTGATAGTGCATGATTCCACAGTGGGGATTTTCAAAGCTGTGTACAAAAATACATTTCATTACCACTTTAATATGGAAGTTTAAAATCAGAACTTCTCTCTGCCTTGTTCAAAGCGATTTCTCTAGCTTTGAACAGCTGCTTGGCACACCACAGTGACTACAGCAAGATTTCAGCTCTCCTTCCATGGTGGCCCAGCATCTCAGAGCAAAAGAGGAAATGCAGTGCTGGAGATTGGATAGCTGATAGATTTATGGTCACTGGTCTGAACACAGCCCAGGAAAAGACTGATTAAAGGGCTCCGTGATGCAAGGTGCCCTGTGTTGGTTAGATTTTTTTATTGCATTGTTATAACTTCATGGGAGTTATTTAATGATCTTTTAACTAGTTTTATTGCTTACTTGTATATAAGAACTACCAAACTGCTGGCATAGATAATAATATATGTTAGGAAATCAGTTCCATCTCACTTGCCTTTTTATTGAACAAGGGAATCTCTCTCAAGTTTCTATCACACAGCAAATACACCCAATACAAAAGCAAGGAGATTATACATCCCCTTGTCACAAGCATCTGCCCTGAGTAGCTGTTTCTAGATGGAGCCTTGCTGGCACTCAGGGGAGGCACCAGTTTGCAGTGCCAGCACTGCATGTGCCCCACTGAACAAAACTGCAACATGCAGGTCTGTGATTCTCTGGCTTCTTACTAAGCAAGGGAAAACACATTGCTTTACAGTTTTAGGTTTTATTAAAGTTGAAATCAAGCTGCAAAAAAATTGTGCTTTCAGATAGGCAGAGGGAATAAACAAAAATGAAGGGAAGTTTTCATGTGTCTGTCAAAGTACATAAGCAGAAGAAATCTGCTATTTTTGTAGGCGTTTTGTTGTTTGGTTGGTTTTCTTTAAACGTAGCAATAAGGAAGATTGGCAGCTGCTGTGCAGGTAACTATGAGTTTAGAAGCCTGCTACCAATAAAAAGACTGTTTAGAATGAGCAGAAAGGGTACTTCACAGTATAAAATGGAACCAGGGTAAATATAGACCCCTGAAAATCAAATAAGGAAACCTTGAAACTCCTTACCCGCCCTGCAGTTTCAGCTCTAATTTGTTCCGTCACAAAGCAGAGTTCAAATATTTTAAAAAGTCTAATGTAAAACAGAAATCCCAGGCATCCCGTATTCAACAGCAGTTTGCTTTTCTCCTAAATGTCATGAAAGGAAAACCAAAGAAATCAAAAGCTTGTTTCAAAAACAAAGGAAAAGAATGCTCATTCCAGAAGAACAGGGTGCCCGCTCTGTGTGAAAAGTATTTCCCCTTTGACTTATTTCCATTATTGAGAGTAAATAACAAAATTAATCCCAACGGTGGATTTAAAGTAAGCAGGGCAAAAAAGGCAACACTTCACTTGAAAAGAGTTACTAAACAGAACTAAACAAATCCTAAGTGGAATTTGTGAGGTTGCAGTAGCATTTAGTTAGAAACATGTTTATCTGGATGATAGTAGGAAGATCCTTAACATGGAATTGTGTCACAAAGGTGCACTTTAAAAAAAAATGAATGAACCTCACAAATAAAACTTGCAGCACACAAAGTAGTAAGAGAACTTTGCCCATGCAGTTTAATGATAGTTCTCCTTTTGTGCCTATGTCATTTTATTCTGCCCCACCTCTTAAGCAGGTTGCCAGTCTGTAACGAGCCAGCTCATTTACCCAAACACACAGGGGTTGATTGGCACGTGCTCCCACCTTAGCCCATGTCTGTGTTTCTGAATGCTCAGCCTACGGTCCAAATCTGGATTGAAAAGAGCCACAAAATGTGCACTCCCAGGTGTAGGCTAAAAGTGCTCTGGACATGAACTGAGAGCTGGGGGGCCCAGAGCCAGCCTAGGACAGCTACAGCCCCAAGCTTCTCAGCTTCTCCCAGCCTCTGTGGTGAGGACTCAAAAGTCAGAGGAATTTTTCAGACATTTCTCTTTCATCAGATGTTCAGCACACCACAGAACGAAGCCTCTTGGTCTTGTCCGTTAATAGCCTACATCCTAGGAGATAGGCTTGAATTAAGGTCCTGAAGAATGAGAAAAGCCTGTAAGGCATTTGAAACTTAGCAAGCTGTAAAACAAGTCTGGAGGACACTAATACTTTCCCCCAGCATTCAAAGCAGTATAACTTTGTGGTCTTAAAACTCCTTTATACCAGTGTTACAGACTTGAACACAAGTCTGTGCCCTTGCCTGAGCTAAACTGGCATTTATCTGTAGCTCAAGTACTCCCTAGCAACTTTCTATCTTATAAGAAATACTCCTAAATACGTACGATGAGTTTTCCTTCAGATATGTGCTCTAGAAAAATATGTTACAATTAAGCTAAAATGTCATTGTTGAAAAAAACACTATATTACTGATGGTTTGGAACTCTCTGTGGAGAAAGAACACTACACATTCTAAAAGACAGTATTCTGTAGTTTCCTCTATAACAAACCCTCACCTTTCCCTTCACAATTCCTCTCTGAAAAGGAAAAAAATGACTGGCAAGGATGTCCAACACTACAATGCTCACCAATCCAGCACTTTATTACTGAAATTCAAGCTTTAATATATCCTCTTGACATTAACTTCCTAGTTGAAGAAATAGATATAATTTTTATGTTCAGGAAATTGTAAAGAGCTGGTATTTACTGCCACTTCAGATGACTGCAGCATGGTTAATTTACAACCAATATAAAAATGGAAAAATATCTGTCATTGCCTCATTGACAAGTATTGAAACCCATGGAAACAAGAAAGAGTGAGGATACCAGCATTTATTATCTTATAAATGCTGGTTACTTCATCTTTCTAAATGTCTGTAAAATCATAATGGTTAGTTCTTTTGTTTATTCTTATGGAACAAAAAAGGCCATGGGAGACTTTGCTATAGCAGTGGCTACTTCAGAAATATATTCAATAATCTGTAACCACTTGTGAAGTGAAAAACCCCTGAGTGAACTTCACATCTGTAAAGCTGTAAAAAGGAACTGCTCATATACATTGTTTGCCCTTTTAAAAAACCTAACCTGCTTTATTCAGCTTAATCTAGGAGATATATGGGCAATAATTTTTTTAATTAAAAAACTATGATCTTGGAAGTCTGGATGCAAAACCACTGAATTAAGCAGTTAGTAGTGTTGATTAAATTATTTATTTTGTATAAAGACTGACACGAAGGTCATGATAAAAAACCCTAAATTTAATCTATGAGTCCTTAAAAGTTTACTTGAGGCCATATTGTATTTCTTGTTTTCCTGATTAACAAATCATCACTGCACAAAGGAACACAGGTGGTCAGTCCCCTTGAGCTCACATCAAAGAGGCCACCACGAAGATTTAGATGTTATTCAAAAGCAATCTGAAGCTTGTCTCTCACTGTTTGTCCCATCTATTGTACTCCACAGGGTCATCTTTAAAGGACTGTCAAGTTTACAAAAAGAAAAAAAAAAAAACAACCAACCAACAAAAAACCCCACCTTGTAAATGATGCTTCTAAAAACTATTTCATAACTGTTGACTTGTTCACAAATGGTCTATTTTCAGAACACTTGACTCATAAATTATGCCATTTTAAAATTCTGGTTTTACATGAAGGGCTGTTTACCATCCTTGGACACAAGAAGAAATGGGGCTTTGCTAAAGGATAATTATATTGCCATGTATATAACCATACGTATAACCATCTGTATAACTGATGTCAGCCATTGTGCATATAAAAAATATAAAAATTTTTTTTAAAAAATTTTTAAAAAGACAGAAATTAAGAAAAATAATTTTTTTTAAGTCTGGATTTCAGAATAGCCCACCCTTCTCATAGCTCTTGAAACAATTTCCTGAATATATTCTTGTAAAATAGCAGAAAGAAATCAAATCAGTTTTTGTATTCCTTGGATCAGGGAAATTTTTGGGGTTTTTTAATTTTTTATTTTTTTTTTTTTAGTTTTAGTTAGGAACTTCAAAATCTTCCAGGGGATTTAAGATATATTCTTAGAAACACTACATGTAAAACAATGTTTCAGTGTACATCCTACACTCGTGGAGGGGTTTCTTTCCTGTATGAGGGTTTCTGGAGTGTTTTTTTATGTTCGCACTTTGAAGAGTACCGACATTGTGCCTCATATGTGAGTTACTTGAAAAGATCAAAGTCTTATTAAGCCCCCAGTTATTCCATCAATACCAACAGGATGTTTATAAACCATGATTCATGTTGGGCATACCAAGAAGAAAACACGGACTTGCAGCTCTCCATAATAAACAAAGCCAACAACACTTTTCAGCTATGGAAAACTGATTAAAGAGTTATGGGCAAGCTGTCATAGGAAGGAAAACCCGACAGGGCTTCCCACTTTTAACAGACATGCAGGAAGCTGACTGCACAACACTTTCTGGGTTTCTAACTTTATTCTACACTATTCTACTCTAAAATGATCTGGTATACTCTCTAGAGAGAATTAACTTAAATCCATAATTATTCACACAGAGTTGAGGAATTTTTCAGCAAATAAAGCATTCATCAAATGTGGTTTCAGCAAAAACCTATTCAGTTATTTTCAAAGTTACAGATTCATTTCAAAATAACCAAGGACTAAAATAAGGAAAAAAATGAAAAGACAGCCAGCAGAACCCCAGAGGTGAGAGCACTTCTCCACAGAAAAGAGTATGTTTGAATTCCTCCTCTGCTCAAGGGGCCCTCGATCCATGTCTGCTATCTGCTTGGAATTTGTCCGAAACAGTAAGCTAAAGCAAAGTCTCACTGTCTCCTGAGACGTACAAAACCTTGGAATATTTGCTGAAACAAAGGGTTCAGTGGTCCTACAGTTCACATTATCTCTTGGGAAGTAAACTCTAACTGAGCTAGGACATTTTAGATAAGGGGAGAATTTGACTACTGGTTTAATTTCCTGATGACATGCTAACATTATAAACTGGAGACCTTAAGACCAATGGTTAAAAACCAGTGCAAGGCAGCCCAAAAAACATCCTTTCATTTTCAGGCCACGTAAGCTTGCTGGGATTTTTTTGTTTGTGGGAGTTGCTAGGTTTTTTTTTTAGGAGAATGTTCAGTGATGGAAAATGGAAAATTAAATAAATAAAATAAACATATTTCATTAGGAAATACCAAAATGAAACTTCCCCGTTTCCAAACTTTTTACTTGAGAACAAGAGATAGGAGGTCTGCAGCCCTGGAGCACTGCAACACTAGTCCAAAGTCTACAATGAAGTCATCAATTTTTCATAAATATCTGCACCATGTAAGCATAAACACCTTAAATATACTTTTAATGTAGTTTTAAAAATGGACATCTCCAAGTCACATGGTGAAGGTGGCACATTCCTGCAGAAATACCTTATGCAAAAACGTGAAGGGCAGCTCTAACACCCTGACAAATATTACACCAGTCCTACACTGAAAAATATTATAATGTAAGTACTGTTGTGGAAATGCATACAAATTATATTAATGAGCTTGTGTTTTGTAGTCAAAAATTATTTTCTAATGCACATTGTAGGATTTCATCATTTTAGCATTTAAATATCTTATTTAATCATAGAGTCTCTTTTTTATCAAGTCTGCCTGCTTCCCTTGAAATCAATAGAGATTCTTTTATATATACTGCTGTTAGGGAAGTGACCACCTCTAAAGAGAAAATTACTAATTTAAGAATCATATGGGAATGAAGGGTAGGTATTCATAAAAATGGGTAGAGGAACCATAGCCTGAAACAATTTTATTCAAAAGTAAAATTGACCACTGTGTGTGGTCAATGCTTGTAAAGCAAACAGCAGAAAAGTGTGTTCTTACATTTACTGTATTGCCTGGAGCAGTTAAATTGACCTCTTAGGAGGGTAAACATTGTGTCTATCCAGTTGACTGTGTAGTCAATACCAACAGGAGCAAAGGGGGCTTTTTCCAAACTAGGAAAGTAACTCCTCAGTGAGACTAATTAATTTCTCTGGAAACATCCACAATATTGACTTGAGATTTGAAAACACTTCTGATGTACAGTAGTCAGCTACACATGAATGGGAACAGTCTTTGATAGAACTTTAAAGACAGGGAGCAAACAGTATTTTACAGTCGGACTTCCACTGTTACACAGCAGACAGCTCAGCCAAGCAATCGAGAAACTGAAAATTTTTACCAACTTCAATTTTATTACTGCTCAGAAAGCCCCATGATTTTCCGCAATCTTAATCAAATAGATTTTTGAGACATTCACTGAACATTTTATTATATAGTTAGAAAATATAAAAGCATCTGAACTATCTTGTTTCCCACCCTGAAAAGCCCAGTTTAGCAGTTATCAGAGCAGAACTTGGGTTTGTCTGATATCCTAGAGCTGTGATGCCCCTACACTGCCCCTAAACCCCTGCTTAAAGCAGGAAGGTGTGGTAGTTTCCACAGCTAAAGTTTACTTTGCTAACAAAGTCTTTCTGAACACTCTTGAGTTGTATTCTGCCTTAGAATCATTAACAGTAAAACATTTCTTGCCATATCAAAATGTATTGCGCTTAAGACACAAAATTCAGCTTTTTGCAGAGGATGTGATTACTCATAGGTGCAAACTGCTTGAGGAAGGGACTGTGAAGATGCCCCTCCACATCAGTGCCGTTGCTGAGTTTAGTGTAGGGTTTAGTATGGGGTTTAGCCCCAGGACCTCTGCAATGGGGACATCAGGCTGGGCCAGCCCAGCACCCCTTTGGGCTTTAAGCTCAGTGATCTGTGCATCACCCTCAGATCCCTGACCTGGGGCAGAACCAGGTCCTCATCCATAGAAAGCACAACTGCCCTAGAAGCCTTCTTCAGAAGCTCAGTCCAAACATAGGATTTTTTGCATATAGAATCTGTCCCTATGCCCTGGAAATTACCAAAGCTTTATGGGAGAATTTTCAAGACAAAAATCCCACAGCCCAAAAAAGGTAAATAATGCAGAGAAGTCAAATATAGCACAGTAATGCAAAGCAGGACAGACGTTATGGACTTCTTGAGCCACAGTGGATGGGCAGAGGGGGACAGCCAGGAAAGAAGGAGATAAAGAACACTGGTTTGGCAGATGCTGATTTTGGTGATACTTCACAATAGCTATGAGATCATATGTATCCCTAACAACATGGTAGTTCACTTATTTTCAAGCTATAAAATGTTTAAATAGAGCTAATTTTGAGAATCTGGTTAGAGCAGCTGCTTTGTCAAATGCAGCCTGAATGTATTTTTATGTGTGTTGGAGTTTCCTGTTAAATTATAGTTTTTAATGGAAATGCTGACAGGACCTTAACCATTGCAGTGTGAACAAATGAATAACAATATACATATTCTTCTTGCTAATAAAGTTTTATAGCCTTGAAATTCAGTGTAGAATTAGTCGATCGATTCTAGAGTGAATTTTTGAAAGAAAGGCTTCATGGTGCTTTCCTCCTTCCATGATGCAAAAAACAAATCATTCCAGGGCTTTAATTTATTATCAGGCTTTTACAGATACCTTTAGGTTTTTTTCACTAATGTTTTTTGCGGTCTGTTTATGACAGTATTAAAGACATAAGCACAATTTCAAAAGGATGCAATGTCTTTTTCAGACTTGAGGAACAAAATATCCAATTTTTTATTCATTTAAATAGAATCATTGCTTACATCTCAAGTTCATCTTTTTCTTTGATTTTACACTACATTTCCCAAAAGGCTTCTCCATTAATATTAACATATTTATGAATCTCATTATTCTGATTTATGTATTTTCAATATATTTAAGGCTATGTCAATATTAAGCTATTTGTCCCTTGTGAACACCTTCTGCAGAGTTAGGATTAGAAATATTTTTAAACTTAACATACCGACAAGGACTACTCTGGGCTCAGAGTTAATATACTTATATAACCCAACTGCTTCTCCATTTGTTCAGTTTAGTTACTGAGTCTGCTTTAAAAAAGGACTAACTCCTGCAATAGGACAAATCCCTTTTAATCAAAGATCAACTATCAATACAATTATATTTAATTTAAACAATTATATTCAAGGATATACATGATTCTGTAAAGGGATCATACTACATGATACACTCTGTACACTACTCCTCCCCAGAGACTGAAGCTCCTTTCCAGCTTTCAGAGGCCACAGTGGCCTTGTCTGGACCCTTAGACTGTGCTGATTAGCTTGACTCCATGTGCCCACACAGCCGTCCCTACTGCCAGTTTAACTCCCAGTCCTGAAGGGACGGTAGCCTGCACAGGATGAAGGATGCAGCTGCACTACTGCCAGGAGCAGGTTAGGAGCTGTAGCCTGTAAGGGCACTTGCCATAACATTACTTACATGTGAAATCTAAACCTGCAGTACAATGCTCCTCTCTCTCTAGTTAGGCATGAGAATGCAAATTTTTATTTTTTTTTTTTTTTTAAATGGAGCTCATTCTCACCATGACTTTCAGATATAAATTCCAGTAGAGAAAGCTACAACTTGGCCTATCCCTATCAATATTGGTCATAGCTTGCTTACACATAACAAATGCTGTTTATTGATATATTAGTGATTTCATATAGTCATATTGGAAATTCAGTAAGAATTCCCAGATTTTCTTAAACTGGTCCTAATGACTGGACTATATGAAGAAACAAGGAAGCAAAAAGCTTATTTTCCAAGCAGAGTCCATGGTGTGTGAACAGAACAGTCTCTTTTTCTTTGCAGGAAATGTGCATAACACTGGAAGTGATTGGTTTGTTAATTACTGTTCTCACCTCTCTTCTATTACTGTGTCAATAATAAAGATACAGTTGGTGTTGAAACATTTTGCTATAACTGTCATTTTTATTAAAATCTGGTTTACAATATTCCTCTTGCAAACCGATGTGCATACTGAGCATGATCAGAAAATACGTTGAAAGTAACCCACATGTACAATGGCAATCAATGCTTGGGAAAGAACATTCCTCCATGGACACACTTTCTGAGGCTACCAGAAAGTGATTAATGCAAATTGCTTATTAGAGAAACACATGGACATAATTTCATCTCTTGTTAGACAAGTTGCAGCTTTGCACTTCTGCTTTCCACTCTGACCTCCCACTGACTGGCCTCTAATTCCTAGGGATTAGCCCTGTTAACTTTTTAAACAAACAAACAAACAAAAATCATAATGAAGACAATTTCTTCCAGGAGTACCAGTTTGTTATTGGATGATGAAACAAAGATAGAACAAAGGTTTGGCCCATGGTGATTTTTCCTAACATTTTTCTTTAGCTTTTTGTCATACAAAATATTAATTCATCTGTTCCTCTGACTTCATCACTATATTACCATTAGGCAGAGCTAGAAAAGACCTCACCCATCCCATGAGTGACAGAATTTATTTTAAAAGGGATTAAACATATCTCTTACTACAATTAAAATCCCCATACCAACACTCAGGAAAAGTACCTGCTAAATTTAAAGATCACATAGGACTGAATTGCATCAGGTTCCTAGGGAAGATTGCAAGAAAACACTCCATAAAACCTGGCCTTCTATTGCTTTAAAAGAACCAAAGATATGTCAGTCCGTGCTGGTTTTTCTGTGTCTTTCTAGGTTGTGTGCTTCTAAGACAGACATCAACAGAGCACAGAGTTGCCTTTTAAATACAAGTTTACCAAGTCATAAACCAATATATGTATTCTCTGTATCTTCTAATTAGCAATAATATCTTGAGAATACATTTTTCTTGTACATTACTCTGAATTCTATATTGGGAAACAATAAGCATTGAACTCATTTAAGAGAAAGTATCATTTTCACAATAAAAACTTTATTGTGAAATAACTTGGCCACAGCTAACATTTCCTATCATTCTGTGGTTACGGTGACATTTGCTTTATTAAAAGGAAATCCACCAGGCAACACAGCAAGATCTACAAAAAGAATCAATTGTGCTGTAATTTATACATACCCCACGCAGGCAAAAGTCTTGAGTCCAGAAATCTTAATACGGACTTTAAACAGTGGTACAACTTATAATGCACATGGATAAAATAAGCAACAAAATCATAACACATCTGCCACTTCCCTGTGTTTGACACATACTGAATGTGGGTCTAAGCTTTCAAATGACCCCATGTGCACAGATCCTGGGACATCAGAGATCTTTGGCTGTGGAGGTATTGATCAGAATGAAGGAATAAAGTATAGGTTAGCATTGCCTTTTTTTTTTTTCCTTTTTTCTTAAATTTTGTGGGCTGTGATCCAAATTCCAGTTCACATCCTGTCTCATTAAGAGACACCATCTGTCTCCAGGGATCCTTCCATCATCTCTCAGAGCAAAGCCCATGTTACCCTTTGCTGTGAAAGCTCCTACAGGGTAAAACTCGCTCACCCCTCCTGAAATTAACTCTTTTCTTTTCTCATGATATTAGAAAATGGCTCACATTATGTAAAAGGATGATCCCTGCCAGCCTCTCCATAACCATCCTTCTTCATTGCCTATATTTTGAATGCACAGCTTCCAAGACATTAAAGCTAGAGCAAAATATGATGAACATCCAAGACTGCCTTTGCACACACAGAGCCCTTCAGATAACATCCAACAACTCCCACACTTTGGTGAACTACAGCACCCATTCTCTGCCAGCATTAATGTAAAGGTTTTCTGAAGATCCAATGGGAAAAAAATTCCTCTGTGCATTAATTTTATTGTATTATTAATGTCAATTTGAAATGGCACTTTATAAATAAATATATTATTTATTATCTAGTCCTATTTCTGTAGCAAGTTGAAATCCATTTCATTTCTCCCAGAATGAGCAGAACTACAACCTGGTGCCCAGCATCAGTTGTGTTGCTCCCAAAAGCAAAGTGGGAGCCCCTAAACCAAGACTTTGGTGCAGGATATAGACAGAGCAGCAAAAGTGTGAATCCTCATCTTTACAGCACACTGGGGAGGTGGAGGAAAAGGAGAAGCCCTGAGACCGGGCTCTGCAGGGATAAATCCGTGCACAGGCTGCCATCACACAGAGTAAGGAAATGGCAGCAGGGGGTTGAGCTTCCTGAAGGAAATCTGCTCCCAAGACATCCTCTGGCAGTGCCCAGCTTTTCTTGCACTCTGCAGGGCAAGAAAGAGAGCGAGCAGAGGAACCCCAGCCCCATAAATGCTGTACTGTAAAGTGCTGTATCTCCACCTGAAAGGCTTTGAATTCAGTTGCTCTGCTTCGTGCTCCTGGTGCCAGTCAAGGAGGTGCCAAGGAGAGAGGCAGTGCAGAGCCACCCTCACAAGCTGCATAAATCTGCCTACCTGCACCAGCCTAACCCTGCCAAAGCCCACCCTGGGCTGTGGGAGGGAAGGTGAAAAGCCAAGAACCGTGGCCAGAGGGCTGGAGAGGCACTGGCAGGGAGGACAGCAGGAGCCCAGCAGCCCCAGAAGAACAAGCCTTGTCCCACACCTCCAACTCCTGGAGGAGGGTCGTGCCAGCGAGCCAAAATGAGAATGACTGATGGATGGCTCTAGGAAAAATAAATAAAATTAAAAGTCAATAACCACACAGGAAGCACAGACTTCCAAAGTCCACCTGATCTGTAGAAAACTAATGGTGTCTAACAAAAGAACTTGTCCCTTTCCTTCAGAAAGGTAATGGTGGTTGAAATTCTGCTTTCAGGCAATGTAGAAAATTGATCTACATAGTTGAAAACTATGATCTGGATAAGCATCATCTAACTCTCCCTTGAATAATCTCTCATCAAAGCTTTACTTCAACTGGAAATATGCAGGCACTGAAATCTGGCTGGTCTTCATCTAGTCCTTATCTGAGCATGGTCACTGCTATTGGTAGCAAGAGGGTTTTTAGGCACATTTCTGCTCCAGAAATGTAAGGCTGGATTTTGTGTTACATAGGCTGAGCTCACACCACAAAAAACCTAGATATTTATTTATATACATAACCTCTGAAGAACAACTATACAAAGCCAAACTGGCTGAAAGGTCACTCGTATTTGTAGTCCTATTACTCATTTTTCATTTTCTCTCCAAAACATGGATCAGATTATTTTTACCAGGAAATGATGGCACAGGATGCCAACAAATGGAAATTATTTTTGAGAAGCAGAAAAATATTTTGTAATTATACAAAAGCAGACTGCTAACATCCAGATTCACTTGAGCAATCTGAGAATCAGGCATTTCACCCAAGCTATCAGCCAAATTCTTTTGAGAGTTGCTAAAGAGATGGAAATCCTGTGTCTCAACAATTCATCCCACCTACCTTAGCGAATGACTGAATTACTGTAATTCATTTACTGAAGGTGCCTCTCTTTCTCCATTGACTAGAGAGGGAATGTAGCTGCTGAGGACAGACCACATGCCCAACTTTAGACTGCTCAAGTTATGCAAAATAAATCTCGGTGTCCTTTAACCTACTAAATTATCTGTAGAGCAAGCAACAAAAGGTTCTCCAGAGCTTACATTCCCTGCTATAGAGAAAGTCAACATATGATCAAAATGGGAATTAAGTTCATCTAATAGAATTAGAAGGAGTGCAAAGTAATTGTACTTAACCTGATGAGCATTAAAAAGTAGCGTAAATGGTTTAGAATATACAAAACTTAGCATTAACAGCAGTCAATACTTAAGTACCTCATAACACTTGCAATTGCAACCATAGTGGTCAATATCCAGTAACACAAAATGAACCCCAGCAAAAAGTTTGCCTCGTTATCAGCCAGAGAAAACCATACCACTGTTTCTATCACATTTTCTTCTTCGCTGCGCTGGAGATTAATATTTTCCTTTTCACCAGTCCAGCAGAAAAAAAGAAAAAGAAAAAGTTTGTTTTCAACTTTCTGGTATCAGTAGGGAAACAAAGCCACGATAAAAAGGACAAACAGGAACCCCACACCTGACAACAATGAAGAATCTTGCTTTCAATCACACAATTGGCTGACATTATTTTTTTTATGGGCTAGCAGCTGCGTGACTCATTTATGTATGTTTTGCCTGCCTTAGCACTAAGTGGACTGATGTAAATAGGAAGTGATGAGGAAAATCAATTCAGGGCAAACACATTTTTTTCAAGGCTGTAACAGGAAGAGATAGGAAGCCCAGGAAGATACTTGATAGATATTCAACTCTGTAGAAAAGAGGAAGCAGCATGTTGAAGCACTAAGCTGGTTATTTTGAGTTGTTGAACGGAAACGGGATACAGTGCAGAAAGGATGCAGATAGGATGCATTTTGTTGCATAGCAACCCAGGGAATAGAAGCTCCTGCATATAACTGGAGACCATCTGCTAGTATGAGAGGGAGAGAAAAAACACGTGTTTAAAAGGGAAAAGGAAAAAAAAAAAAAAGTGCAATACCAAAGAAGGAAGTTTAACTACACTACATGAAACCTGGCCAAATCACCTCTGGTAAAAGTTTAAGGGATAGAAAAACGTAAGGAGAAGTCATTGTTTGCAGCTTCCTACTACAGTATCTTTGTGTCAAGTCTGTTCTTACAGAACCAGATTAGGCTTTGGTGTAAAACAGACAAACTGTCAGTGAAGATGCTGCCAGTTAATTCACTTCCACTAAAGTCAGATTGCATCTTCTTTTATTTTCTCCAAAATATTTACAGTAAAACTGCATCAACTTTTAACATCAGTATTTTCCACAGTGTTGTAGTATACTACCTGTCCCCAGAGCCCCACTCAGTCATCAGGTTGCATGGGAATATTATTCAATATAACAACTCCAGCTCTTGGCACAAATATAGTTTTCCTCATGTTGTTAAATATGACCTATAAATAAAAATACTTATATAGTCAAATTAAAAATATTCTTAACTGATTTCACTAGCTTCCTGGGTCAAAATTGATTCAGGATTTTGTCTGGTTCATTGAATTTATGAAAAATATACATAAAACAGTTTACTAAGAATGGGAAAGAAGAAAGAGAAATACATTCTGAGAAGAGATTTCCATTAATAAGTGAGGTTAGGAGAGAACTAGGAAAAGAACAGGAACCTGAGTCATGTCAGATGCGGTTGAAGCTCCTGACTTTACCTGGAAGAGCCCATTCTGATCCTGAAGGAGCTGGTACCCAGAACCTTTGAATGCTGAAGAGGAGCCTTAAGGGTAGGGGAGAGGACGCAGAACAGAAAAGTGAGGCTCCATAGCAGGAACATGCTGGCTATTGAAATGCCCCTGCACAGACTGTGCAGGGGCATCTCCATTACCTGGGTATTCTGGAGTACCTTAGTCTACAGATCTTGGTGTCAATATTCTGCTCCTCTTGGCACTGGCCTTAAAAAGCAGTGCCAGTCTTTGCCCTTGTGTATGTGGCCATGAGAAACACAATTTTCACTTCTCCACATCATTGTCTTCCATATGATTATATAGAGCACCCTTGCATATAGCTCTCCAATTGTCCAGGAAAAGACAAAATACAAATTTTCTTCTTTTTCTCATTCCAATTTTCCTCTTTTTTTTTTTTTTGTATTTTATTATAAAGACATGTCAGATGAGCTCACTCTTGTTTTCAGAGTCATTCAGTGTGTAATTGTTGAGGAGAAAACTGTTATAACCTTCATATGAAATTTATGGCCATGCACTGTGCTGCACTGAATAGCTTCTAGTAACATTATGGTGTTCCCTGGACTGTGTTTTTCCTTATGCAGCAATCATTCACATGGGACTCGCAGTGGTCTTTCATTGAACCTTCTATTTCTCATACACACCACCCTAAAGCTTAAATATGTTCTCTGACCTGCTGGAAGCTTCTTATTCTGCAGCTGAGGCAGGTCCCTCTGTCCTAAAGGAAAACATGCACTTTTTGCTACCGAGTGACTGTAAAGTGCAAGGGATCCAGGCCAGCACCCAGCCAGCACGAGGAGGCAGCAGAAGACCTAAGTGGCATTAGACTGGTGACAGGAATCCTGTGCTGCTTTTACATTGTATTAGAAATTCAAAGCATTTGTCTCTATTTCCCACCTCACACTTCACAAAACTTTCTAATTCACAAGTTCTCCCAAGCAAAGGTGATTTCCCATCAAGTTTTGGCCCATGCTTTGTATGTCTTTGAATACCTGTGATGCCTCAGATCTACTTACATCAAGGCATAGGAGATCATGCATCAGCACATGTCCTGGTTGAATTACTGCTGCTTCTGCCACGAGTAGAGTTCATCCCTGAGGTTGCATAAGCTGATTATTGTATGCAGGTGGCAGCACAAGCATCTACTTTTGAACTCATCAGCATGTATAAATATAAAATAAAATTATCAGGTAATAGCAATTATAAGAGGTTGGAATGAAAACAAATACTCATTAAATTTAACACCGAAGCTCACATCCATTTTCTTTTTAAAATTCTCTCTCCAATACATATGCCTCAGAAAACACAAAATTTTGCAAAATGGGTTTAGTGGTTTATTTCAGGAAAAATATTCTCAGTGTCCCATAGCTGCTTGAAAGGAAGAACATAAGTGCTTTCATTACTTGATTAGATTCGACTCAAGTCTGTCACCTAAGTTGTACTTCACAAAGGGTTTCAGCAATACAGATAACAGAGCTTACAGAGGCAGGACAACTTTTCATCTCCTACCATACTCTGAAATGCCATGTGCCTCCCCAGCAAACTCAGTTGAGCCTGCAATAAGGCTCCCCACAGCTGTACAGCCTAGATGTGTGCAAGCTGATCCCCAAACATGTAGCTTCCAGCAGAGAAAAGTACGAAAGTTGTGATATGTTTCTATACTAATATCACATTTGAGCTAATGTTTCCAGGAAAAATGCTCTCCCAAGCTCCTTCTTTTACTCATTTTTATTATTGCTTGTGCATTATCGGTCAATCTATAAAATGCCTGCATGCTGCACAGCTTGGCTGCCAAGTACAGCCACATGGGCGTGAAGCTGAGCTAGCAAAAAAAGTCATAGCAAAAATTCTTGCACTGAATAAACCAGAGCAGTAGATAAATTTATTAACTTGTCCAAAGACATGCAGAAAAGAGCTGCCAATACTTTGATGTTTAAAATAACTGGGACTTGTCCACCTACAAGTGGTTTTGTCCAGTGTTACTCAAGAGTACTTGCAGAAAGCAGCTGGCAGGTCTGCAGGAAACACCTAGACTCGCCAAGCCTGAGCACTGTTTTACCATGTGCTTTCCCCTCTCCTCTGCCCCCCAAATAGTATTTCATAACTTTAGAAAATCATTATAATCTTGATGATGCTCCCAGGGTTATTATTCAGTTGAGAAAATATTTGGTACAGCTCAATAATGACTCTTTGCAATGCTCAGCTGCCCTTAGGCAGTAAAATAATTCCTATCTTCTCCTGCTGTATACTAATTATGTAATATCAGTATATATTTTTCATCTCTAGCACACCAGAGTGGAGATTATTCTAATGTGACTGATGGTAGGAGTCACCCTCTTGGCCAGCAGCATATGCAAATCCCCAGTGGCCCTCAGGAAAAACCTTTACCTTATGAGCAGAAGCCAGTAACTAGTCAAGGTGGAGTTTCCTGCACTCCCTTGGGGAGCAGCGGGTACTGGCCACAGCCTAAGAACGAGGCACTGGTCCAGACTGAAGACTGACCCAGCAGCTTCTGTATCAGCTACTCATTCTCATGGAGAGGGGGAAATCACAACCCACCAGCAACAGTGAAGAAAAGCATGCTGGTGTGCTTGGCATTCGAAAATGAGGGAGGTAGAACACAGACCTGACCAAGCAATGACACATCAGTCTGTGATGTGCAGGCTCCCCTGACACTGGCCTGATGTGAAGTGGTAAGGAAGCTGATCTGAAACACAAGTAAAGAAAGCCATCAGTCCTGTGGCTACTTACTGACCCAGCAGGAAAAATAACCAGACCATCTTGTAAGGAAAATGTTTTTCTCCTTCAGAGCTCACATGGGATACACAGAATATGCAGACAAGCTTTTTCAGCATGTACCACTGTCAGGTAGTCCTCATACTACCAACACCTGTATATTTTTACTCATCAGTGGAGGCACTCAGCTCTTACAAGAACTGGAAAACCCTGCTCTATGAGCTGTCAGACAAAATTAATCTTTTACCCAAATAAAGACCATAGGCCAAGCAAAACATGCTGAAGCTGAGGTCATGCCAAAACAATAGTGCCAAGGCGTTATGCTGGCACAATCTTTTGATTGATTTTAATTGTTTTGAATTTAAAACATAGGCTTCCTGTACTTAGGACTTCTTGTGACTCTTAAGGTTCAACACAAGCTTAGGTATTTTGCTATATCAGAGATATCTATAAAGGTAACCCTTCCTATTAGAAACTATAACATGACTAAACATAACTAAAGCAGCCACAGAAAAAAGTATGACCTAAAGCTAGACTTATTGTTAGGTAAGTATTACCCCACACTGGTGCCAGGACAGTCCAAATAGAACATATTTCTAAATAGAAGAGATGGTATTCAAGGGATGAAAAGCGATGGGTTCTAGTGAACTTGAACACAAAAAAAAACCTTGAAGAACTGCCTTAAAATGAGACATGATGTGCTCATGTAGACAGTATGCAAGCGCATTTTGAAGAGCTGACAGAGTTAGAGTAAGGCTGAATTCTCACCTTCAGTAATCTCAAGGCAAATCAGGCAAACCATGTGTAATTGTTTTTGCAATAGAAACACACTAAATTTGTGTTTCCAAAATGGGAATGACTTGGAAATTTTTTGATAATTAGCAAACTCTTTTACAAGATCAGCAAAACCCAGAATATTAGCAGAATCTAGGTTATGCCATCAGGTCTTGTACTTCTTGTGCCAGGTCTAGTTAAACCCTAATAATTTCTCAGACTTGATACAGACAGTTCAACTTTTTAAGAGGGTCCATAGTTCATTTTGCCCCTAATGGGCAATGATTTGAAATTTAACCTGATTAGGGCAAGTGTCCTAATCCTCCAAAACATTTATTTACTTAGAGAATATGCCTTTACATGCCACAGATGTACATTATACTTTTCAAAACATGGTAGAATATTCCATATGTTGAGGGAATACAGCTGCAAAATTATTGCTACTTTTGGCTTAATGAGCAAATGCATTAAATAGTATTATCTGCCTAAAGTGCAGTGGCATGGAAAAAATCTAAGAGAAGTAGCGTTCACAGAAGAAACAGGGCCTATTGAATGATTGATGTTCCACAGATTATATTACTTTTCCGTGTGTGTAGAATACATAGGAAAAAATGTAACCAGCAATACTATAGTTTGAAATGTTTTCTTGTAAGTATAAATCAATCTTAACTGCTCTCAAAGTATTTGAATTTCCAGTCAGTTTTTGCTAACAGTTCTCTTGAAAGGAATTGCTGTGAGGAGTTGTATCATTTACTCCATGAAGGAGCACTGAGTCACATCACAAAGAGAATAAAATACATGGCACAAGTTTGGGTTGTTTTTAACTGAAAACTGAAGCTCTGCTAATAAAAAAGAATTTATTGCGTCATAGGATAGGAACTTTGGCATCCTGTTCTGTGCTTCTCTAAGGCAAAGCCTGAGCTAATTGTCATGTACATCCATTTGATATTTGAGAACTACATTGGTGGATGCCAGTGGGAATGTTCCAGGATTATTTTTTTGCTTTAGTTTAATGTATTTCCGTAATATTACACTTCATCTGAGAAGGAAAAATCTACATTGCACATTTCTCCAGCATAATCAAAAATGTAATGGGGGAGAACGCTTAAAATGTAGGAATATTAATCAAAATGCAAAAAAAAATTTTCTCACATTTTTCTGTGTATCTTAATGAATTAAAACAAATTGGCTCTGTGTTCAACATCAAACTGCAGTTTTCTCATACTGTTTTCTGTCAGGTATGTGTTCTCCAATTTCTTTCAAAAATCTCCATCCAACTAAACGAAGAAATTCAATTTTATTGGATGGATCCTTTAATTGTTTCCAAACGTCTTTTCTTTCAAAAGATAACTACCAAGAGCAAGTAGCTATAGCATTTTTAATTTTTTTTTTACATATACTTTCACATACTTATATGTACATGTATGTCTCCACACATCAATACTGAACTTTATATATATTAAATGCATTTTCATGTCTATCAAACACATACAGAGAAATTACTGTTAGGCATTTGGATTTAGTGCGTCTGTTTGGCACAAAATTTTGTTAATAAAATTCCCTTTGCAAGGTTCTATGGGTATAAGACAATTAGTAAACAGCTTAATAATAAATAAAAACAAATTCCTGAATGTTAAGATTTTACCTAAAGCACATTTCCAAGACTTGCTGAATGAGTTAGAAGGATTAGGAACAGGTCCTAAGCTTCTTTATAGACTGTTTTTTATAGTTAAAGTTATTTCATATTTTCCTACTATAGTAAGCCTTATCAAAATACATCGGAAGAGATCTACCATCTTTCTATCAGTTTGGGGAGAAATCACACACCTTCATTTTATTAAAACTTATCAAATGTCTAAGAATAAGTTCAGCTCCTTCATTAAAACTGCCAACACTGGCCATCTCCCTTTAAGACAACAGGTGCCAGAGAGTTTGTTTGCTGCAAGCATTTCTCTTATAAAAGTTTACTTCCTTGGCTGCATTTTGGATTTGGTCTTGAAAAAAAGTTTGTGTGAATGGTTCTCTTTGGGATTGTCCAGCTTCCTTCCACTTCCTTCTCAATGGCCCCTCCTGCAGCAGGACATCCTGCATTTTAGAATTTCAGTTTCTTATCTCAGCAGCTTTAAAAGCATTGTCTGAGTCAGGAGATTTCTTTTATGTCTTAAGTGTCTGGTATGCGGCTGGCATCTAAGCTCACACGTGTGTGCTCTCAGATCTGTCTTTTTCAAGTTGGTATCCAACAAGGAAGGAGTATGCATGGAAAAGTCAAACAGGACAGTGCTCCGCGACAAGCACAGTGTCTAGGATACTCTGACTTCTTTTCCTAGCAGCTCCTCTCGTGTCTTTTCTCTCCCTTCTCAAATAATCCTCATATTGCCTAAAACACCCACAAACAACCACCAACCCCAAAAAAGTGTTTGAAATATTCTATGCATTAATACACATGAATGATTATGAATCAATATACTTACAAAGATGAATTTAATTTCGCACTTTTCTTCTTACCTGGTAGTTTGTTACCCACAGTTATCTTTGTTAGCCAACACTATAGGCTTCATTGCCTCAATATGGTCTGTTATCTTAAGTGCTATAGATCTATCTTAAATGTTATCTTAAAGGCTGGCCCAGATCTGTGACAGGGCTCAGACACCACACCAGGGTTAGTCAATTCCATATATTATATTCAGTTTGGTCCAGAAGTTCACAGCACAGATTGTGTGCTGGGGGATTGCGTCATTTTTGTGTCAGTCAGAATTCCCCCCCAGTAAATTGCTCTGGATACAAAAAACTGTCCCTGTCTGAAAATTTTTCCACAAATATCCAAAGTGAGCTAACTGCTATCAGTATAGGCTAACAGACCTGTGCCAAAATGAACTTGGAACTGAGGCTAAAAATGGATATAGGAGAGACACTGCCTAGCAATGATACTTTTTTGCCTTTATATATGTTGCCAAAATCCTGTACATCTTCCATGTTTCATAAACACCTTGTATTTACTTATTGAAAGTACAGCAAAAATGTTTCCAGGAACAGGTCACAGGATCAGGAACCAGTACTTGAGAGGTTTTTTTGTCTGTGCCATCGGGTCACTTTACCATCCTAGACAAGTCATTGAAACACTTCGCACCCTATTAAACTCCAGTATGTGACATGACAGTAACATGGGGACCCAAAATGATAACTATTCCTGTTATACTTGGCTTAGCCAAGTAAACAACAATGAAGCAAACAATTAATAAACATGAAAGCAAAGTTATTTTTTCTAACTTAATTCAGTCATAACAAGTATTTCCTCCTCATTTTGAATAAATGGTAATTCCTAAGAGTGTAGTCTTACAAGTTATAATCTTCAGCTATCCATTATGAGTTTTAATCCCACCTTAAAGCTTGCCTTATATATTTATTATTTAACATAAAAATTTTAATTTCCTAAGGCTTGAAGTTGCAGGGGGGCAGGATTATATTACTAAAGTTTATTTTACCTTTTCATAGTCACACCCAGAGTAGCAAGCATTCAAGTGTAACGTGGTGTTCACAGGTGCTAGAAGAGTTGAATATATTTCCTTTAAAAAAACATTATAGCTACACCTCTCTCGTATTACTTGTTTATTACTGTCTATGAAGACGATAAAGCCTGTATCACTGCTTTCCTCTATAACAGTCAGAGAGAGTTCTCACAGAAAGAAGAAATGCCTAGTTCACTTTTACACATCCGTTTAGAGTTCATTCTTAATTTTTTATTGGTACAAATCCAGGTTTCTGCTTTGTGTATTTATTTTGGTTGTAACTCTACAACACATAAAAGCCCAGTAAATAGTCCTATGAATCAAGTGTTTTGTGCAAAAAACTGTGGCTCCTAAAGATGCTCAATATCATGTAACTCCAATAATGACACATTTAGCACTAAAGTGCCACCAAAAAAAAAGAACAAAAAAACATTCAACAGCATTTGTGCCTCACTTCAATGCTTTTTTGAGATAAACTCAATGTCATCACCTTAATGCCAGTGTCACTGCACCAGCAACAATGACATTGGAAGTTTAGTAGTAAGGTTTAATATCATTTCCCCTGAGGAATATTTGCTCCTTACTATATGGAATGATGTTAAGCTTTAAATTATTTTAGGTAGGTAATTTAGGTAAAAGCTCATTAAGATGAGTTAGCCACAGCAAAGCTGGTTCTGATCTACTGAAAAGTGTTTTCCACACAGTAGAAAAGCAGTACAGCAAGCTATCTGGGTTGGAAACTCATCTTCTTTTTGTTCACAAAGTTCTAGAACGCCTTAAGAACACAATTACAGCTTCAATTGCTGTATTCAAATATACATTACATTGCACATCTGTCAGCCAACAACTTCTGAATAGCTACTGCTAAGTTGATACCTGACTGCTCATAAACCTTTCTGTTAAAACAAAACCCTAAAAAAATGTTATAGAGATGTTATTTGCACACACACTTCAATAAAGAGGGAGATTATTTAAACACAGAAATCACACACTTAACAGTGGACCAAGTAAAGTGTATTTCACTAATAATTTGTCAGGTTCTTTGACATTATATGGCTCACTATTGTACTAAGCAAGTCACAAAGGCAGGGTGACAAAAAAATACCTGACTCGGAGTTCACAGTAGTAACTACATCAGAAATGTATTTTCAAAAGTGTATTGTCATTATTGTTTTTGAAAGTAGTGAGCTCTGCTTGGGCTCAGTGGGTGCTTATGTGTTGAGACATATTTTCTGTTCATTTGGTTTGCCCCAGCCGATCAGCCCTCTGCAACATGATCCAAAATTGATGTGCAGCTGAAAAACACTAGATTATCACTGAGCCACTTCTGCTTATGTCCTCTCAAACTGTAGATGCAACAAGGTGTGACAACAAAAGTAATCCATAACTACAGGCTTTCATTGAAGGAGACAAAACCCATTTATTAGCAGCATTCACAGCTAAAGAGATGCAAGATGAAACAATGATTTGAATGGTGAAAGCTGAGCCTTCAGCAAGAATACCGCATGCTAGGAAGCAAGGTTGGAAACATATCTGTTCTTGAAAAACTGATCCTTAAACTAGATACTTGAGGTTTACCATACTATTCTGGTTAAAATTTTGCTGCCATCCTGAACAGGCACATTTCATCATACCAGTGACCCATACAGCAAATCACAGCAATCACCAGAAGGGTGTGGAGAATCTGTGTCACATCCAAATGAAAAGCTGCTGAAATTCAGATTTAATAGAGGTACTATTGCAGCATTGTTCCTTGTAGTCCTTTAGTTTGGAGTAATTATTGTATTTATTTACATAACCCCAAAATAAAACTCCTCTAAGTTTACTTTCTGCCTGATCTTCCATCCATGTAGCATAACAAATAAATTAGGGGAAGATGGAAAATTAGAACAGGCATTTTTACAACACAGGGCTACTTTATTTAGAAAGCACTATCCTTATACCAATATAGCTCTTGTACTTTGGAGTCCTAAGCCTGGGGATACACAGTCTGAGACAGCAGGAGGAAATACTAGCACGTGTGTTAAAATGCAAATGTTTTGTAGAGGAAGCATGTGGCATTTCTGATAGACTCGTCTTTGGGGAATGAGGCTGCTGTTCCTCTCTGCTGCCCTGACCAGCCATACTCCACCGCAAATGCGTCTAATCAGAGCCAGTCACTGTAAAGTGCAATCTATTTGATGAATATTATCAGTCTTTTTTAACAAAATATCAGAAATATGTTGGCTTCTAATAAGAATGTCTTGGTTAGGAAGGATGCTTTGGAGCTGCATCAAGCATTAGTACAGGAGAATCACAGCAACCAAAGCAAACAACAGAAGGGTATCAGAATAGTTTGTCCACTGGTAGATTAAAGACAAAACACTAGTTTACCAACAAGGAGATAAGATTTGTTCATTGTGATGCCTCCTCTGCATAGCATTGAGGAACATGCAGTTCTCATCATTTTACATTGTAATTTTCCTCAAGGATACAGTTAAAACAGCATTTAATTTTGACTGTAAGCTACAGCCTAAGCCTCCATGGCCTCACTTGTAGTGTCTTAGTTTTATCTTATCAGTGTAGTCGAGTCTCAGACAGTGTATTTAAAGAGAACTTGATCACATCTCCCTCGTGCCCAAATACATTTTTCCATAATCACCTACCCAGCAGATTTTGACAGCTTTCACCACAGTTGCCTCACTGGTGACTTAATGTTCTACACTGTCATCAAATGGCAGAGTACCTGCTCTGTGCCTGTTTCAATGAGTTCACGAGAATCTCTAAAACCTTTCAGATCAATGAAGGTGGAGATAAGAACAGACTCCCAACAGTGCAGCCCTCTATACCCATTCACCTCTGGAAAGACAGCCAGTTAGGCTCCAAACCTTTTTGCATGCATCTGAAAAGTCCTCTGGAGGATCCAGATCCCCAGGATCACTCCACAAGTCTCAACACCTAATCCTGTGAGGAAAAATAAAATCAGTCCAACCAGAAGGAATCTCAGAGCATCTCTGTCTAGCCTCCCACTCAAAGCAGCTTCAGCACTGAATTCAGAGTGGGTTTCTCACTGATTTTCCAGTTCCAGAAAACCTCCAGGACTTATTGCACTTGTTCCACTGCTTCATGATGCCCATAGTGACTTCTTTTTCCCCACGCCAAATCTCCAGATTCAATTTATGAACCAGTCTTTTGTTTTCTTGCCACGTACTTCAGTGAGAATCTGGGATCATTTCCTCCTGCTCCCATCTCCCTTCTCTACAGGCTGAGCAAGTCCTGGATGTTCAGCCTTTCTTCACAGGGCCACTGCTCCAGCCACCAAAGAGTTCGGTGGCCTCCATTGAACTCTCCCTTGTTCAATCCATTCATTTCTGTAGTGGGTGGGACTCAAAACTAGATGAAATAATGAGGTGCTCATAAACATAGCAATAGATGCTATTTCTTTGTGCTGAGTTATGGCAAAGATTTTAAACCCCTCAGAATAAATGAAAGGGGTAGAAGTGTTTTAGCTGAATGTTTCTTGATGCTTAATGGACAATGGATCAAGACTCCACTGTGCTTATGTTTATGCAGAGCTTTAGAGCAACAAAAGGGGAGTACAGGCTGCCTGTTAAGTGCTGTCATTTTGACTTAGTTGTATTTTCACATCCTTCTGTTGTAAATGACTCTACAAGGTGATGGTCAATAGCAATTCAGGCCAAGCACCACTATTGTTTTAGAAGCATCTTCTGTTCATCGTACTTGATGGCATCCAGTCAGAATGCTCTCAAAATATGTACAGATTTAATCAAACTCTTGATCAACAGCTTTAAAAGAAATATTGGCTTTGTGTTTGTGGCTTGGTCATGACAACATTATTCAGTGACAAATATTCTAAAAGTTCCATAAAAAACAATCCCCTAGTATAAATCAAAGAGGGCAAACCTTGCAAAGCAATATCACTGATGTCTTTTATCCAGATATGATTGATTAGCTGCTTGCCCCAGCCTCATCTAAGTGCCAATCTGTGGTACCCAATAGGGGCACATTTGTTCCTAAAAACAGCAAGAAAAGTTGGCCAGACAAAACCTGACGCCTTTGGCCTAATAACACTTCAGATGTGAATCAGGAAGTTCTCTAAAAATAATAGGATAAAAAGGAACTTACTAGCAACATCTGTGGCTCCTACCAGGAACAAAAAAGAAGATGCAAGAAAAATGCATTGCAATTTAGAACTTGATTAATAAATAGGAGCTAAACAGTTGGTGTTACAGACATCATTAGATGGTCCCTGTACCAACAGGACACTACAAAATCAGAACACTTAACACATCCTCATTTTACCTGCTTAAGTAAAAGTCCGACTGGCATTTTCATAGATAGTTAATAGTATCAATCTGTATATATTGGAAAAGAAGGATTATCCACACAATTAATAATAATTTATGGTCCAAATAGTTCTGAACCTCGATTGTACATCAAAGTTGTGTATATTCTTACTCACCCTTGTCCTACCACTACATGACCTTGTAAATGTATGCTTAATAGAAGCAAAAACCCCAAACCAGATTATATAATATAGGAACTAAAAATAATAGTCAAAGGTTTTTCTGGAAATCTGACCTCTGTAAATAACATACACATATATATATACACACACACACATATATAAACAATAAAAACATATCTGAGCACACATTCACAAAATTTTGTACTAACTTTTCAAGCCAAATTTGAATAAAATATATTTGAAATACACTGGTGACAGAACTTTTCCCTTTACTTCTAAAATTAGAAGTAGGGGGGGAAAAAGTCATACTATCAGCATAAAAATCACTTTTAACATTCTCAGGAAAGAGCAAGATGAAAATGTTGCTATCTCATGACAAATTTAGGACACCTTTTTTTCCAGGGTAACTTTGTTGACTCCTCAAAGTGGAAGAACTGTTTAAAAAAGAGCCTAATCTTTTTAGAGCATGAAAACTTCAGTTATTAAGTTGTGAGACTTCAGTTAAGTGCCTGTAGTCCAGCCCGGTCCTCCACAGTGGTAAGATCTGACGAGGCACTTTGGTGCAGAATTACACCAGTTTGGCACTGCCAAGTAGTCAACTGACTCAATCAATAGAATTTATATTTAAAAAATAATTATGCTAATGTAATTTCCTTATTAAAGTCACAATAAAAGCAGTATTATCAAGGTGCATTTTAAAAAATCAGTTCATATTTTAAATTCCTGTTTCATCTTCTACATTATTTTTATCTTACTGCCTTCATAATGCCTGTAAAGTGTACTGTACTTTACCAGCTTTGATACACTAAAATGCTCCCATAAATTGTATTAAAATAGGTTTGTTAAGCATTCCTAATACAGTATAATGCTGCTAATGCCAAACCATAGGTGATAGCCTGAATCATAAAAGCTTTTCTAAACATGTTAGAATTAGTGTTTAGCATTGGATGTTCTGGTCTGATAAGACAATCCTGCACTAAGGCAATCAGTGGAAATCAGCAACTGGCATGAAAATTACTGTACAAGAAATTGCATTGGGTTTTTCTCCCTGCACTCTCATTATGCCTTTGTGAACTCTATAAAAACAGATTAAAGTGAAAATTCACAACTAGGAGAGACTGAACAGTAGGAAAACACTTTCCAAAAATAACCAGAAGTATTTTAAATTTTGAGAAAAGTTTTATACTTAAGAATAATGACATTAAAAGAATTCTTCTTGTCAGTCTTGTATTTCAAAACTTGTTCAGCTCTTATTCCATGCAAGTCACACTTGAACTCATTGAACATATCCTTTGCAATGGATCCAATCCCTACCAAACTCAGCTATGAAACTCAACTTGCTTTTTTTTTAAATTAAAAAGATACATGCAAATCTTTTCAATTATATGATAATGCAGAATAAATATTGGTGAGGAATGAAAGTTTGGGGATTGTTTCTTTCTTTAACCAAAACCACTTTTGTCCTGTTATTTCCAAGCAATGAAGCCACATATCCCAACTGAGTTCTGAGACACTTAGTGTTAGCGCCACTAACCCGACCTGAATTTATGTTATTTATTGCTTTCAGCCTTCTTGGGAGTTAAGTTTCATACCCATTTTCTGTATCACTGTACAAGACATGCAGGCTGCTAAGGGCATCTGTACTATCACACAGCTGTGAATTGAACTATTGATGCCACATCTAAAATGTATTTAATTTTTAATGGCCAAAATAAACTCTCTCTCCCTTGTTTTGTTTCTTAGAACAGATGCACAGTGAACTTACTCTGCACACTGACAGGTTTTTGGCTGCTTGTAAATCCTGAAAATATTGATCAGTTAAAAATATTCGGATGCTTGCATCTCTCAATTCTGCTTACCACAGCCTTTCTTCCTGGTCAGCTAGGAGAGCACCAGCAATTTTGTTATAATGATAAATGACCCTCATAGACAGGTCACTCTTTTTTACCTAAAGCCACAATTTTCTCCTTCCTTTAGGTCACAACCTGATTTTTCAGGGTGACAGATTTATTACTTTCTTTGTGTGCTAAAAAACAAATCACCAACAATTGCTCAAAATACAGTCCTGTCACAATAACTTAGAGCACTTCCCAGCCAGAATGATGCAACATGAGGTTTTTTTTCCTGTTTTCAAAGAGGCAAAATCACTTGTACATTTACCACAGCTGTTGTGAAGAGCCATTTGGCTCATTTCATTATACACAACATGTCCAGGCTACTCCCCAAAGAATAAAATATTTAAAACATTATTAAAAGCACCAGTAAGTCTTTCATAATAAGAGATGTTTCTTCTTTTTAAGTGAGGGTAATGAAAGAGGAGCTGGCCTGACTGTGAAGAAGAGACCTTTGAGTGGAAGTAGTGAAAAAGTATTTGCCAGAATACAAGTGAACTTTAAGGGCATTTCTGTCACATCCCAAATATCTGGACCACTGGGGAAACTCAGGATTATTGTCCACTCCAATTTGTCTTTCTAGTTCTCCTGTGTCTCCAGGAAGACTTTTTTCCAATGGGTTTGGGTAACACAAGGGTCTCAGGATGCTACTCCCATGCTAGTCCCAATGTCAAAGAAACTAGGACCTCTTTTGGATAGGAGTAAAACTCAAATCCTCAGTCCCCAAAACCTTGGCCCAGCTATAGTTCTGCCCATACTAATAGCTATCAGAACTGGGACAGATTGGCTTGGATGCCTGGATGCTAGTTCTGCACAACCAAAACCAACAAAGAGGAAACCAGAGGCAGACATATATCTTTATTCCCTGATGCAGCTTGCAAATAAATGCATTATTCTCTTATGAACCTCCTCATGAATCTGCTATCAAGAACAGTTTAATTGTATTTCTATTTTGTAACATTCAGTTATATAAGATTCATCATCTGCTTTCAGCACCCCTTTACTGTGATGCTGACAGAGGTTCTTGCTTTGTAAAAAAGGCGCTAAAACAGACTGCAAATATCAAGTTACAAAAATGTTCAAATCACTCCAAAATACATAATTTGGCACAGCTGAAAAGTCTGTAGTGCTACAACTGAACTTCAGCCCTACAATCCTCACAC
Source organism: Pardalotus punctatus (assembly GCA_013400915.1). Classification (NCBI taxonomy): domain Eukaryota; kingdom Metazoa; phylum Chordata; class Aves; order Passeriformes; family Pardalotidae; genus Pardalotus; species Pardalotus punctatus. The sequence goes on from VZTX01016877.1 coordinate 629,605, forward strand.
AGGTAAAACTCCTACTGAGCTCAAGCTTCCCACATAGAGACAGGGGAGAAACAGTCTGCACAGGGTACATTTTATAGTCTGTAAACTCTCAAGGTTGGTCTATCCAAACTTCTCATTTTACACAGTTTCAAACCCTGATTAGCTCTGGTTTTTACCTCATAATAATATACTTTTTACTAAGCTGCTGTCCTAATCCTGTGCAGTGTTTGTATTAATATGCTGTTAAACATGCACAGTGTAAACATATAGTGCTGGTTAATGCATAATTTAATAGAACAACTTCTGATAACCTGTGTGTAGTACTGTAGAGTTCATAAGGTAACAGAAGCACAAGGAAAGCAATGAAACAGAACTATTTCATTTAGAAACCAATGCATCCTTTGGAATAACTCCAAATAAGGTCACTGGAATGAACAGCATAGCTGAAACTTATATAAAAAGATTCTCTGACAGTGCAAGTGATAAAAGGAGGAAAGCAAGCACTGAGAAGTCCAGAGGTAAAGCAATTAAGGGAGACTGAGAAAGAAAAGCTCCTTGGGCTAAAATACCTGCCTCTGTGCGTCAATTCAAATGTCATTAGAAGTCCAAATACGCAGAGCTAGAGAAAGCACTTATTTTCAGTGGATAACTAACATTATACTTCAGTCTTTGTCTTTCAGGTACAAATTGAGGCACTGTGGTCCTGTATGGCTTTTTCTATCTGACTGTGCTTAACACGCGCATGGGGAACTCAAGGTGTCTCATGAGATCTCAGTATAATGCTCACTTTGTCCTACTACTTACTTTAAATGAAGATGTTAGCAAACGTGACCCTTTTTTTTGCCATTCCACAACATATTTCCCTGCTCCTGAGCTTTACCTCACACAATTTGCAATAAATGCAAGCACCATCTAGTTGCTTTTAAGGAATTTTGATTGCCCTCCCAGCTGCAAACTTGTACATACACATGGCTGCCTCCAGCTGGCAACCCTCCATTTCAGAAGAGCCACATAATCAAACAAGTTATTTCCATTTCCCCCTGATGGTTCTGAGAGTTAATCTCCGAGATATCTTCAATATATATATATAAAATATATAAAATCACACAATCCTAAAACATGCAGAACTTCCAGCGACTTCCAGCCTAAGTTCTGCGTAAGAAGAGTATGGCTTGAGATACAAATTCTCAGAAACAGATGTAGCCATCAAGCTAGCTACACACAGCATCCTTGTACTCTTTACGTGAAAATATAGCCTGAAAAAGGCTGCTTATCTTTACTGATATGTAACGAAGACTATTTTCTCTATGAAGCTTTCTGCATTGTCAAAAGAAATTACTACCTTTTCAAGCCTATCCCCTGAAAGAGTTGGTGATCATTAGCCAGCTTTATTCTATTTACTGAGATAAGGTTTATAGCTCTAAATTCTCCCAAGCAGCTCACACAAGTCTTTTAGCACAGAAATACCAAGATATCAAAAGATGCAGTCTTACCACGACAGCTGCTGAAGGATAGAGGGACTGACTTACTACAAGACAGAGACTGACTAAACAAGCAAAAAGTAACTGAATTGTGTGAAAGTGTTGTGTCAGTTTATTGTCACTGGGTCACAGAATACTCCTGGCAGAAAACTGTTTTGCAAGCTATAACAAGACATGAAGTTAAAACTGCTGCTTTAATTTAATCTGTCTTGCCCATATTTGTATAGGTCACATTCTGGGACAAAATTTCTCTTTTCCCCCCTCATATCTGAAAACTAGCAAAAAAAGGCCAATTTATTAAACTTTAGATTTTTCCCTTCCTTCCCATCAGGGTAACATGTGAACCTACAGAAGGTGCTTTAAACCGGTAAGTAAACAAACCTGCCCACCTGGAGTCATCAGGAGAAAAATCTAAAGACTTGCAAGCTGGTTTAAACACACAAAACTGGAGGGAGCTTCTCACCAGAGTTGTTCACAAGCATCTCAAAAGCTCATCTGCCAGGCCCTCTCATGATTACGAGCCGGAACGTGCCCATTAGATTCAGAGCAAAATAAAAATCATACTGTTGTACCAATACAGTGGGAAATGCTAAATTTCCTTGCATGGGCGCCAGCCAGCACAGCTGCTAGAACAAAAGTTAATGTTCAGAACAAAATCACCATGCTGTGACCTCATTCCAAACATGGCACTTTCCAAGTTGGAGGGATAGACAGACAGAAAAAGACAAGAGTAGTCATGGGGGCCTGCCCTGTTCCTACCTTTGCTTTGGGTGAAGCAAAACTCTGCCTGCTAATCCAGATTAAAGAAATTAATGCCACTAAACATATGCAGAAATTTGAAAATAGATTTTCCTCAGCTAAACTTATTCCTGTAGAATTTTATTAATAACAATTGCAAGCAAAAATGACCCTCAGAAACCACATATACACAGGCTTTTACCAGTTTAACTTATACAGAAACCTTGGGAAATTCTGGCATCAGATAAAAGTGCAACTACAGAAACTTAGAGACAAGAAAAATTCTGTTGGCACAGTTGCATTTGTTTGCTCACAGTAATTTTTCCCCAATATTTCTTTTTTTTCCCTTTGACTCTAATTGAGATCACTTCCTTGTAAGGGTGACTTTGTGCCTCTTTATCTTTAGGAATCCAAAAAAGACAAGGAAGTCCCTGGTTAGAGAAGTCTGGCAGCTAAAATCATGGGCTTCCTTCCCTTACTTGTCTTATACATCACTAAATGTTTGACAATCTTGTTCACTGCTTCCCTTCCTATTATGAAGCTTTTAGTGATTTAATTAAATGTTTACCAAACAGTTTGCAATCTTCAAACCAAGGCCTAAAGATGTCAGTTAACAACTCTTAATGGTCAGGGTTGACAAGGATTTGTCTCAGCTTACCTGTTTCAATCAAAAAACTATATCAGTAACAAGGCAGGTACAGTTCTGCTCACCGTGCCTGGGCTACATTGAAATAAGGACCTTATAGACAAACACCACACATTTCCAGAGCATGTTTCTAACTGCATGTTTTGTGCACCTTAAGACAGACAAGCAATTCTGCATCTCTGCAACAGCCGCAAATCAGTGTGAGGGATTTTCACTGGGGTTCTGTTTTGACTGTATGCACAGGATTACCTAATGTGTGTTTCACAGCTGTAACAATAGCTAACAACAGCTCAGGTTCAGACAATGAGCCATTGACATTTGCACCTATGAATATCAGCTGCTGCTTTTAGCTAAAGCACACATTTCTGCCACTGTCAATCCCCAGGACCCAGCAGTACACACACTTGGATTGCACAAGACACCTGCACATGCCCGTGGAGCCAGAATGGTGAAATCCCAGTAGACAGAGAGATAACCACCGAATGGAAACAGTAGCACGTTTAAATGCCTGCCTACATTCGATGAGGCGGCTTTATCAGGGAAAACTGAGCTTTTGGCAGGACATCCCAGAGCACATCACTTCCCACCCCCTCATTCCCCCAATTTAACTTCTGCATGCCTACCCTTTAAGGACCTCTGTCAAAGATCACTGCTGTCAATAAACTTAGAAACACAGAATCACTTTTCCATGAAGGATTAAATCACATCAGATATTGAACCACAGGCTTCCTGGTGGCTTTGTGCACACATGAGGCACTTACCATGGATCAGCTGTTCCAGTTGCTTATTCCTGATGTGGTGGAGTCATATATATCAGAAACCAGAGTTCTGACTTTCATTTAATGGTCTAAAATTCAAGTTCTGCAGACAGAACTCAAGCTCCTGAGATGCAGCCCAGCTGCATCAAGCAAAACTTCTCAGCTTTTTCTATACCTAAAGCATTATTCTGACACTGGTTCCTTTCACTTGGACTCTTTCTAGCTTTCACTGTCTCCCTACATGTTACTCAAGAGCCAGTTTTCCTTTTCCAAGGTAGCACAAGCAGGCAATATTTACCCCTCTTGAGTGTAACCCTCCCAGCCTCTTCTTGCTCCAGTGTGTATAGATATAAAAAATACAGCAAGCAAACGTCATTGGAATAACCACACAGATAAATTGACAAGTTATTTAATGAACAAAAGGAAGGCATTTCCATACTTTGAATGGCACTAGTCATTCAGACCATAATAATATGATGTTAGCTTTTATTCCTGGGCCTTTGAACTCCTTAGCACCCTGAACATCAGATCTGTAAGCACTAAAAATCATCACATTGGGTAGCCCTTTTTTTAATTTTTACCTCCTTAAATCTTCAGTTCTCATCTCTTGGCAAAATCCATTTAAACAGGGCCCACAAGTTAATGATTAAACTTGTTGTTTGTAGTACCATTAATATAGGTCAAGCAGCACAATAGCTACAACTGCTGAGGGGGAAGGTACATAAAGACACAGTAAGCAGTTCAGGACCTTATTACAACATGTCTATCAAATGCAGGGTTACAAACAATGTGCCTGATTCATCAAAAAGATAACTTCTGCTGACAGTACACACTGTTCCCTGGAGTCTCTTACACATGGCTCAAAAATTAAAATTGGAAATGTAAACTACACAGACACATTCTTGCAAATGTGAGTATGTTTCAGTGCAGGGAGCGCTTCTATGCAAAATAGCAGATATAGGCAGTGGGGTGAATTCAGCCCGTATTTGCATCACCAAGTACTGGAGAAATCAGCAACAGCTATGACTTTACTCTGCATTTTCTTTCAGGTAACCAAGAGAAGAGTTTGTCCCACCAGACCCAAGGACACACATTTTTCACCGTGGGATGCACATGCATAATGCCTACAAGAGGGATTACCTTATGCTTTATTCAAGAATATTCAAAAGGACAGACCTTTATGCCTCAAAAAGTTCTTATTTCAGCAATACTGACAGCAAGTACTTTTTTAAAACTAATGGCACCTTAAATTTTCACAACATTGATTACTTATGCTCAGCATCAGTCACTCAATCTCTGCCAGTTTAAATAGACATAATTCCTGATTTGGGTCCCAAGATCCCTAGCCAAAGTTTCCAAACTAAATTCCCAGGTACTTTGCTGGAGCAAAAGCAGAAATAATAGCCAGGTCTCAAGACAGACAGAATTTACCACGTGCATCACTGAGATGCCTCCCTCTTCTGAATGATTAGCATAATGAGAGCAGGTAGAGGGATAAATCCCATTTGCAACATGAGGTTCATTGTCCCCAGCAAAACCAAGCATGATAAAGCCAGCTTTTCTGACCAAGCATTTTGAAAGTACAAATAGCATTTCAAACAGTTTCTCACATTTAAACTGAAATATTTCTAATTAAAAGACTAAGGCAAAAGGATGTCTATTCATGCCCAAAATCTAGCAACTGTAATAGCATGAGGACCAGTTTGTCTGTTGTTAACCTAGGGTGGAGGAATCAGATTAAATTTAAGCAGGATAATATATTGTGTATAACAAATTACAAAATTGATACCAGACAAACAGAAGTCATTGCATATTGAAGTGATTATGTACATAATATTTTCTTTCAGACTTCTCTGTTTTCCACTGGTTAAAATTGAAGACAATTTTCTTCCATTTATCTCGCTGATAGAATACTTCACATTTTTGTGGCACCTGCTATCTCTTATTTCAATGTACTTTATGAACCTTGGACTAGATCTTCAGCAAGTGTGAATCCCCACAGTCCAATAATGACTTTAATAAAACTCTTTTCAGTCATGGTACCTGTAGAGTGATTAACTGATGTTGCACAAAGGGACATGTCACAATAGCATGACATTAAAACAGCAGATCTCAGGCACAATGCTATGAATATTTTATGAGATAAAAACATCCTGTTGAATTGCAATTTTAAAACACTGCTTAAAGTTCACCGAAAGTATTCTAACAACCTTGTGGATTTTATAGACTATTGTGTAGGTCTCATCTGGAGTATTCTCCATTAAATCACATCATGTCATACAGTTAAAAATGCACTTTTGGCACTTTTCAAATTAACTCCACTGCATGTTATATATACTACACAATAAAAACACATCAGCAAACTACTTGGCCTTCTCATTCTGTTCATCCTGGTAGGGCAGCCCAGGTTATAAAATTGTTTCCTTCAACACAAATTCCAGCATGATAAAAGGATTTTTATGCATTCATATGGACATCTTTTCTATTCCATATTATAGGTTCTCTCTAATAGCTTCATATGTTGCACTTCCCTCACTGGGACGAGATGTGCTCCACTTTAGCACAGATGTACAGGAAACCCTGCTACAGAATAGTTCCTCCCTATTAACAGAGCTGAATCCTTTTTGTTTAGAAATTGTTTATACTAATGAAAACACTATTGCCTCATACTATTGTCTTTCCTGAACATCAATAAAGACTTGATTGAACTCATTTGGTAATTAATTTTTTTTTAAAAAAAAAAAAAAGGAGAAATAAAGCAATGCAAGGTAAAAAAAAGTCCACAGAAAGTTAAGAATAAGAAAGGTATGAGTCCAGAGAATGTGATGTAATTGCCTGTAAAAACATATGTGACGTGGTAGGAATAAGACTGTTTCCTTGGGTACTCAAGGGATCTCTGCCCAGTCATCCAGGAAGCATGAGGCAGTTGTGCCCTGCTGCTGTTCAGATTTCTAAGGGAAGAAGAGAAGGGCTTTGCCTTCTCCCATCCACCACTACCACTTCACCCTAAGCAGATATCTGCCGAATTTTAGCTAACATTTCATTCTATTTAAAATGGAGAAATAAGACACTTATAAATCCAGCAGATACCAAGTTAGCTAGACCAGTTCTATTAGCCTCTAAAATGTTGTTTTGATTATGATTATCTTTGTTATATTTCAGTGAATTTCTCCTTCTATTATAATAACTGTCCTCTTTAAATACAGTTTTAGGATGGATACCACTAAAGCTGATGATGTTGCTAAAGCATTTGGTAAATGTTTATAAATCAGTACAATTCCACAGTAACACTTCCATTAGGTTAGCTGGTATGACAACAATTCACTACAGCCCTAATTTAGCACTACACCTTTGTAAAACTTGTGTAATTCTGAAAATTATTAAGCCCTAATAAAACCATTGAACAAAACACAGTTCCTTATTAATGAATACACGTAGCCACTTACGAAGCAGGTGGACAGCCCTGGAAATGAGACACTTGGCTGTGAAGAAATGCAGAGTGTACTAGTGGTCCTTATCCAAAGGTATGTGCACATGGTGTGGGAAGGGTACTAAGGAGGTTTCATCCCTAAGTTATATACTTCAGTAAGGATTCTCCTCTTGGGTGGCATGAAAACAAGATAAACCATTCCAACCAAACTGTAACATGACATTGAAACATGAAAAACCATTCCAAAACTACAAGTAGCAAGCTTTCTTTTACAACACGTCAGTAACATGGTAGGACAATAGGGCCTTTGTGCTTCAGAGAGACTCTAAGACTGAATCATATCACCACAGTGATCCAAAATTCTCTAAATGGCTTCTCAGAACAATGGTATAGAAGCAATTGAGGCTTAAGGACAAGCACAAAGTACCACACACTGCAGACAGATTTCAACATTGTGAGCAATGAAATCAAATAAGATAAAGTGAGGATCACCTCCTTCGCTAGCCAGCCACTTCAGTCTGTCTGCTTTAAGGATGGCTCTTTTTACCTTCCACAAGCAGAAAGCTGCAGGCTTTCAGATCTAACCTGTGAAACTCTGCCAGGTCTCAGGGTTTCCCTGTGTATACCAAGGTCTTGCATGGAAGACCTCAATTTTCTTGGAGGTTTCATTTTAACATGTTTAAGCTGTGTTTTCTAATTAGCTTATCTCAAAGATGGTTTGGCAGAATCAAAAAACAAAACTCTGGTAATTCTGGGAAGCTTATATTTTGCTTAGGCTGGTCAAACTGCAACATACTGTGGGGTCATAGTTGTTTTTATAGATCTCAAGCCAATACACCATTTTCAGATATGGTAAGTGGGTATTAAATTTGAAGTTCTCAACAGAATTACCTCCCACGTATGAGGCCATTAGACATACTGACATGGTTGTCTGAGCTGAAGCCTTTCTCAACAACCTTCTGCAATAGGATCAGGATTAGTTTCAAATCCCATAAGAATCTCTTGTGAAGCCCCAGAGCTAAAGTTTTCTAGCATTTGCAGTGCCGTTTGTGGTTTTTACCAAGCAAAAAAGTGGTTGGTTCTTGTTGCTGAGGTTTCTTTAAAACAGGACAGGGCATTTTTACATGGCAAAACTGCTGAGGCTGTAACTTTACAAACCATTCTGCTCAAAGAAAGCTCCTGCTTTCACATAGCCCAGACCTGGAATGGGGTCCCAATTACCCACAGCATCCAGAGTAGTCAGAGGAACTTGGAAACTGAAACATTGTGGATTCCAACTTTCCAGCAGCATAAAACTCTGCAGAACCAAAAGCCATACTGCAATTAAGGCAAACACTACCACAGGAAGTGAAGGAATATACTATAAATTCAAAGGTTCAAAGCAATCCTTACTTTTCCAGAATACAGTGCAAGAGCACAGCCTTAGGCTGCTAGTACTGCCTGCTATTTTAGTGTTGCATATACAGAGTATTTACTGTACTCTTTTTTTATATAATCATTTCTAGTAGCAGCAGCAGTGCTATTACTGCAAGCAGCAAAAAAGCCTAACCTGGGAACATCCTCAACATCTGTATTTCAGAAGGTTCTCAGTGCAGGTACCAAGATAAGATTTCAGACATATATGGGAAGCAGCAGCCAGAGCAAAGCTCTCCGCAAGAAGAAACAGTGACAGGCCAGGCAAAGACAGAAAATCAACAAATTACAGCCAAAAGGAAGGGGGAATAAAATCAAACAGCAACAGAATAAGAAACAAAAGATTAAAATGTTTGTGCTTGAAGTAACTATGTGTGCTTTTATTCATGCTGTGGAAAAATTGTTGGCTAAAACTATTTCACTTGAATTCTGCTAGTTTCCTAAGCCTGCTGATACTATAGGAGAAATGATACAAGCATTCCACTTAACTTGTTGCCAAAGTCCTAGACTCTGTTGCAAAACTACAAAAATCCTGCAAATTTTTGACATTTCAAAACAACATCTTGTCCCTTCTCAACTTTTGTACATCTATAGTAGCAGTGACTTGACTAAATAGTTCCTACCGGGATAAGTTAGGAAAGGATTCTAGGTCATTATTTTTTTTATAAAGAAAACCCTGAGCTTGTTGAAATCTCCACCAAATGAAGCCAATGTTTCTCTGTCGCCTAAACACTGATGTCAAGTCAGAAAGAACTTCCACTCTATTCCATCCTTCTTCTGTCATTCATTTGCCATTTCCCCCAGTGTGCTTTGGTAAAATAATTTATAAACATTTATTTATTTTAAGCTTAACAGATGCTTGCTCCAAGACAAAAAAAAAAAAAATCAAACATAAACATATATATGTATACACATACATATATATATAGTATAGTTTCTGAAACTCTGATGCCTTAATGAGATAATTCTATACAGTTTCTTGAGATACAAGGTGAGAGTCCAGGGAAGGCGAGGAGACTTCTCTCACAGCCAAGCAGGAATGTCTACACTAGCATCCTACCCTCACTATCACATTCAGAGGTTGCCATCCATTAATATGAAACGAAAAATCAATAGCTATTGTTCAGCCACTATCTCCCATCAACTGATGCCTGAGTGTCAGACATGGCAGTGGGTTAATGGTAAAACAAGGCACAGGGGTTGTTTTTCAAAAGCATGATTGAGCTCCACATTACTTATGTCCTGGCTCTAGCTTCTCACCTGATCAAGTGCTCCATCCCCTCTGGAGACACTAGTGAGCAGCTAGAAAGGGCTATGCATCCACACAGCAACCACCTGGCTTGGACCTAGTGTAAGCTCTTCATAGGCAAGATCTTATGAAGGTCAGTAAGTGTCCTGTCCATGCCTCACCAAAGGAAAAGACCATGGTCTTCTTAATTGCCCCTCATTGTGAACTATATGAGCAAAATACTTCCCCCTCTTATAAAAAAAATAGAAAAAAAAAATTAAAAACTCAACTATAGATCTATAGCAACAATCCTAAGAGAATCAGACTGCTCCCTGAAAAGCCTCCAGATTCTAACTGAAAAGCACTTCAAGCCCCCAGCAAGTCCCTGTGTTTTTTTACAGGGGTAGTTATTGCCTGTTCATAGGAAGAGATGTAGAAAGCACCTACAAAAGCCTTCAGGGTAAGGCAAGAGCTAGTTGCACCCTAAGAGGAAGCAAACTGGGATTTGAAGGCAACAAGAACAAAGACTGGGTAAGGAACTCACCAATGGAGCACAGCCCCACAGCAGAAGAGCCAGCCAAGCAGAGTAGAGCCAAGTCCTACCAATGCTCCAGTGGTCATTGTGCAGAAGCAGTAAAAGCAGCCACAGTCTGAAGTCAAGCCAGAAAATCCAAAAAATAATTTCAGAAAATGTCCCCACCCAGCACAGCTCAGAGAAGGGTCTGCATTCCTCGCTGGAGCTTAAATGAGCAGGTGGCCCAGTGGGCAGGAGCTGTGAGTGAGCACCCAGGTGAAAGCGATCAGGGCCATTAAGGACCGTTACTGACCTGGGCCCCTGACAAAAGCTTCCCTTTTTCGTGTGTACACGTGTCTTTGTAATACAGTATTTTCCAGAGGTGGTTAGCAGGTACCAATCTTAGCTGTACACACTGTTGTCTGGGCCACTGAAAAGTATTTCAGTCTAATGGGATGGTAGGCAGGGGTGACAAGAGGAAAGACAGAGCAACAATTTGGGATAAGAATAACATGAGTTTGCAGTCAATAAGGGTACCTGAACTCCTGTTCATATTTCCTGGTGAGTAGAAGTACCCAGAAGCCCTAGTCTGAGACAAAGAACTTGGTTTAGACACTATAAAAACAGGATGTGTATGCCATTGCAAATGCAGTAACAACCTAATTTAAAACTGGCCCCTGAAAGTCAGGACTCCTCAGAAGTACCAGGTGTTACTGCTTTCCCCAGAATTCCCCAGAATTATAGGTACTCTAATTCCAGGGTCATCTGCTTTTTTTTTTTTTTTTTTT
>VZTX01016877.1:640626-650838 GCA_013400915.1 Pardalotus punctatus
ACTGGGATCCAAGCAGATTAAATAAGTATGCTGCCTAACAAACTAAAAAGCATTGTATAAAAAATATAAAAGTATTAATTAATGTTATACTAATCTATTATTCATATAACTGCACTAGGGAGATTATGTTCTTGAAGGAATCAGTATTTCTCAGATCTTAAGTCTACTTGGTCTGTTTTTTAAGAACTGCAATATTTACCAAGAGTAGTGCCTAGTTGATTTGGAAGACAATGAAAAAAATGTGTTATTTCAGTGCTATATATGTTTCTGAAATATATCCACTGGACAGAACATATACAGCCTTTTATTATGAAGTTTACATGTAAAGTAGTTTTTGTTCAGATTTCAGCACATGACTCCAGAAACCAACCACCTTAAGTTTTAAATTTTCAAGAGAAAGACTAGTGTTCTGTTTAATTATTAGTGCCATAAACCAGAACAATATTTACCTGCCTATAACAGAGCTTAGGAAAATCCACTTATCTCTCCTGCCAGGTGCTACATTTCTCACAGTTATTAATAAAATGATCAGAAATCCTTATTTCTGAATGGCCTTTACCCCACTTTTCTCTCCTGAACAATGTCCTTCCTGATGAAAGTCAGCTTGGAAATTGGAACAAATTCTGCATGTGCTCGCTGGCAAGATAGAAAGAAGTGGGAGTGCTCCTCTGCACCAGATCTGACCAGCCACTTTAGCACCAAGCCTTGATTTCTCCTCCCTCTGGCTGGAATGTGGCCCGTCAAGTGTGTGTTACATGTGGTTCTGCAGTCCATCACCCTCCTGACAGCCTTCTCTTCCTGGCACAATAAATGAGTTTCAGTAAGGAGACCCCCTCTGCTTAGACATGAAATGCTACTCTGAACTGCTTTCTTCTGCCGCTCATTCACCTTTCATTAACATTCAGCTTGCACTTACTCCATGGTCTCAAGTGAAGCCGGTCCGTGTGGTGTAGCACGCATGCAGCTTCCTTCAGGAGTAGAAATTAATCAGAAACTTATCAGAGCACTCAGAGTCTTTCAGAAATTAGTTTTCTGAGGTAAGACTCAGTATTTCTATCCTGCCTTGAGCTAAGATTTTGGAAGGTCTTTGTGGTGGGAGGACAGGGGTGGAAACAGAGTCATCCCTACACATATGTATGTATCTTTAAAAAAATTAAAAACTTCAGAAGGTTTAAAGTTCCAAAATTCATTTTAAGACTCCCTCTCACCTCTTTCTCCTCTCCTCCTTTCAAAGTAATAAATTCCAGCTATTTTATTAATAGTGTTCTACGAAGAAACTGTTGTCTGTTCCTAGTGCTGTGTGAGATGATGGATGAGTTCACAACACCTGTTACAGCTACATACGTGCTAGTAATTTCCCCCTGCCTGTTTCACTGAAATCTGTTCTTTTCTCACAAAGGCAAACACTCTGCTCCTATTAGTAGTAAATATCTCCTAGATAAGCTTTGGAAAGGAACATAACTATCTAATTATACACTCTTTGTACACCAGTAAGTTAGATTAGTGGAAAAAAAGGAGGTGTAGAAGAAATTTAAATTGGAGCTACTTACACAGATGGACAGACCAGCAGATGAAACTCCTCCCACCACGAAAAAGTTTTATCTCTTCAGCGCAGAGAGCTAGCACTAAATCTGGGCCCCACCAAAGCTCACGCTATTCCTTTAGTTAAGGCTAAAAGATGAGTTTTGTGATCCACAGCTGTAGGCTTCCATCTGCACAGACCTGAGTTTTCCTTCTAAGCCATCCTGGAGGTTATCTGGTTGCTCATTTAACCTAAAAGAGTGTTTACAAATGTCTGCACTTACCTCCTCCTCTAGACATTAATTTATCAGCAGAAATACTCACTGAAATATTTTTTGTAAGTAATTATTAAGGAAAAGTCACAGGAAGCAATTTTATAATTCCCACAGTTCATTATTGATCTCCAAATATGGTTTATATTAAATTGTATTCATCCAAACAGAGACCAGAAACATTAGACTATTATATCCTGATAAATGTAATCAAGGAAAACAGTTCAGATTTTGACACCCACAAAGAAGGTACCTTGCTTTTGCTTTCCAGAGTTCCTTTCCTATATGCTGAAAATCCTGAATAAAGGAGTAGCATACACTGAAATGTATTTTAATGCTGTTGCATTCTACTGAGATGATAAACATAATGTGTAAAATATATACAAGTAAAAACCAAAACTAAGAAGAAATTTTAATGGTGCAGTCATACCATAAGACCAAACAGGAATTAAGGATCAACTTTTGGAAATTACTTAATAAATTAGGCCTTCAATTTCAGCACTGTAATTACTCCACTGAAAAATCCAAAAAGTGATCATCAGATATATCAGATTCTCCCAATTTCTTTTACAGAACTACTGGGGAAGAGGCATAAAACTGTACTTTAATGTCTTGATTTTGCACATGTGAAATACTATAAAATTAGTGCAGGTGGAGAAAATACACTGAAGCATCCAAAAGAATTTTAAATGTCTGTGATAGATCAGGAGAAACATTGGGAGTTTTTAAAGAGTGATTTCTAGATCAGAGAACAGAGTTTGCAAATCTCTTTCCACCTAAGCAAAGCTCCAGCTGAAACCAACTGGACTACTCTCAGGACCATAGAGCTCATGCCTGGAGGGCACCATGCCAGGATCAATGCCACGTTTGCCCTGAACTTTCAGTAGAAAGAGGATCATGTCCCTCGTTTCATGTGTGCTGTGCTGAGCACATACCTTTTCTGAGTTGTATGGATAATGGACATGACAATACATCAAGATGACATAGAAAGATGACAAGGACCATACTGAATTCAAATAACCAATATCCAAAATGTTAAAGGAAAATTACAAATCATGACTGGGCTCACTAAATTTACACCAAGATATACAAGTCAGGGATTAAAACTCTTTGAAAACCTCATTTTTAATTTCAGTCAGTCCATTTTCAGAGCTTACTTCTTAATATTCTTACATGCCTAAATGATATGCCACCTGTGGAAATGCCCATGAGAGGAGAAACTCCTTTTGACTCCATTTTTGTGGTAAATGGTTGCAAAATAATTTGATGTGCAAGAGTCAAAGGAGGGATTGTTGCCAAGCTTTTGAAATCAGGAACAGTTTCTTTGAGGGACATTTGTCAGAGGGACAAACAAGGGTCAATTTCATCACGCAAGAACTGGCTAAACAAAAAAGGCACTAAAAGTTTATCAATTAATTATCTTCCTGAAAGATGTGAAACAGAAAAGCATGTTTGAAATAACAAAATTAACTTGTGTCACCTTCTCAGGATGAAAACAGGGGAAGGAAAGAAAGCATGGGGCAGTACTGAAAAACACAGAGATACAACATGAGTCTATAATGCTTCAACCACAGTTAGGAAAAGCTGTTCTGAGGAATGTCAGTGGCTACCTTACCAGCAACTTACACATGAAAAGCTACAGTTCCAAATTCCTGATCAAGCAATGTAATTAGCCATGAACTCAGGTACTTCAGTGGTCCAGCTTGTCCTCCTCATTATGCACACTCTTATGGATTTGTTTCACTTGGAGTCCAAATGGATCACTGCTAAACACATTGAGCTGCTAGATCACAGGCTGATGTAGGTTGTCCTGGAGTTTCCCTAGGAGTTTCTTTTCCCCTACTGGAGTATGAAGAAAGGCAAAGAAAGTCTGTCTGGTTATGCACCTGGCATGCATTCCTCTGTCCGTGGAGACAAAGTATCAGAAAGAGAAAAACAGAACATTTTTCAGTGACCCTGACATTTGATACTGATGCAAAAAAGGAAAGGAATTACAGTGTTTGAAGCCAAAAGAATGAAGTTTCTTTCTATTTCCTATGATTTAATATCTTTCTCCCCCACATATGGCAGATTCCTTTTTAGAGACTCTTGAAGATGGGCCAACAGTGCTCCAGTAATGTCTCTGATGATACAATGGAAAGTTTCTAACCACAGTACCATTTGCAGCATTTCTCATTTATTTTATCCCAATCCCCAAAGACACGCCTTTTCTGATGCAATAAATGTTTCTTTACACTTTCTATGAATAGAATTGAAAATCTATTTGATGAGCAAATGAATTAAGAGACACTGAATCCAATTATTTGGGTTTATATGAAATATGTGGTAAAAACCGGCTTCCAGCTTTCACTCAGTCTATAAAATAATATCAGTGACCCTGCTAAAAATATCAGTGACCCTGAAAAAACACTCACAGTACCTGTTTAACCAGATTTGTAAACTATTTTTTTCCTGTGATAAATATGAAGATAAGAATTTGGGAAATCAGACCTTCTCTTTACAGCCTGTCATCCTTATTAACAGGGACTGTAGATGAGAGACAAATACTGCAGACCAAGTGATAATTCAGGGTTCCTCGCTATAAGGCCCAGTCACTGCTTGGTTTGCCACACCAACCCCATTTTCAGACCAGCTCTCACACTCTCATCCTAGCCAAGAGAAGCAGTTCAGTTTGTGCATGAACTAATCTGTTTGCCATTGTGTCACCAAAATCTAACCATCATGACAAAGTATGGAAAAAGGCATGTTCTGCTTTATAGCCCTCTGCAAGTTTAAAGAGAAAAAAACTCCCACCGACTTCAGAGGCTTCAGATCTAGCCCACAGTGGAATAACTTCACTCTATTTTTCAAGAGACTTGAAATAAAAAATACCATCTGATTATTCTGGCCTGAGTCTCATCTCACAAAGTGTATGCAGACTTAATCTATTGGGCTAGAGCTGCAAAGGCTGTTGGTGGCACTGCAGTGCAAGATGGCATATTGTGCTCAGGGTGGGAGCTGGTGTGCCCCTGCATTTCCTCTGAAGGGGGTGAAAGCAGAACCTGACCCACTCACAGCTGAGCCAAAACATCACCCAGTCTTCTGCACAGCTGCCCACTTTTGTAAAAATTATTTAAAGCTAAACACTTGACAGCCATTTGACATGCTGTGTGTAGGTATTGTGCCTCTCAGCCTTAGAGGTGAGTGCAATACTGTCGACATATCATAATCCTGGGATATCAATGTTTAACCATGTTGTAAAGCTCTTTAGTGAGAAAGTACTATATGCTTTCAACTAAATGGCTACAACCTGGAGCTACTCTCCAGCCTGAGGACTGGGGCAATAAAATGGTTTTGTCTGACAAACTATCAGCAGAGATTTGCTGGTGCTTTTAGTCAGTGTAGAATCCCCAATGCATTCAGAAGCATCCCTTAAGGAATTAATGCTTGATTGTTTTGCCATCCAAAGAGTGTTTACAGAAGCCAAAACAACCATGCTTGCTGTCCACTGTGCAAAGAGGTGATGACATCAAGAAGACAGGTCACAAGTCTGAGTTTGTAGTCATTACGCTCATGTTGGTATGGCTTTTCATCCACTCAGTACGATCTTATGACCCCAAAACTTTACAACCTTCCTCTCTCTGGGCTTCACAGCACCTCTCCACTCTAGGTTAATCATTTCTCTGCCATTATCTGCCAACAGTTCTTATCTCTTTTGCTGTCACTTTATAACAGGGTCTCTTATCAAGCTGTACTAAATCACGTGATGGTGCCAAACCTATCACAAGTTCCAATTCTTCTGATTAGAGACTATCATGAAATGGGATACATGGTTTACAGCAGGTCACTAATGCTGGAAAAAGTACAGAGTCCACTCAAAGACATGCTTGTTACTTTCTGAATTCTTGGATAATTTTTGTTGTTGTTGTTCATCACTCTGACTTTCACTGAAGGCTATTATAGCCTGGATCTCAAGGCCAGAAAAGTTCACAGGCTGCACCTCTCCTGTACTCAATGCTGTACCCCTTGTACCCAAGGGTACGGTACATTTACACCTAATAATGTCTTCTGGTTCCCACACAGCCATCATACAGGAATCTATAAAACATGGACTTACATCAGTTGGTAAGTAACAGTTTTCTAATTGTTTTGAAGACTCTGCATAAATATATCGGGTTTGTGGCTGTTCAAACTGAAAAAAACACTACAATTGGGCAAGCCCATGATTCATTTGCACATATATTTAGGTGGGAAAAAATTTTACCATATCATGTAAAAATATAAGTAAACAGACAATGATCCATAGAATAACAATCTTCTCTAGAGATAATGTAATTATCAAATATATATATAATTGGATAATTAACAGTATCTTTATCTATTACAATTGATAGTAACTGTGAAATAGTGTGTGTGCATGTAGAAACATTTGCAAAAATTAGACTTAAATTGCTTCTGGCCTAATAATTAGTGTTGAAGAAAATCTCAGGAATGTTTTTTGTGTATTTTTGGTAAAACTGTCTTTTCTGTCAAATGCAGATTCTTCCTTATAGCTAAAAATTAAGATATGTCATTCAGTCGGGGTGGGCTGGATAATAAAAGTCAATTAAGACTTCAGAGCAGCAAACAAGTAAATACTTTCAGTAGCATATGGAAACAGCACCCACTCCCTGTCAGAAAGCCATCAGGCACAGGTTACTCTGCCTTGCAGGCACAAGGAGCATTGCACAGCCAGCTGTAACAGGTTGTCCCAGGTTCTGGTGGCTGTGGCCGAGCCCCACTGGGTGCATGTCCCAACCACCTCCCCTGCCCTTCTCCACAATTTCCCGTCTCAGGCTGTTCTGTCTCTCACCACACACCTGGAGCGAGGCATCTTTCCTTTGCCAGGGCAAGCATCCCCTGTCCCACCAGGCTGTGCCCAGGTTGAGACTGGGGCAAAGCAGGGCTGGAGAGGGCTTTCCAAGGGAAACCTCTCCTTCATGGAGCAGAATGCTCTTCACAAATGAGCCCGGCAGTAAGGCAAGGTTGTGCCTCAGCACAGAAGTTCCTGGCAGGGATGAAAGAAGGGATCTTTGTCCCCCATGCAGAATCAGGGCACACTCTCCTTCTCTTGCCCCAAAGTGCGTCATCACATGGCAGGCAAGGAGTTCGCCCTGATGCTGGGTGTGATGTGGGCACCTTGCCATCAAAGGAGGCTTTGGGACTGT
This sequence comes from Pardalotus punctatus, assembly GCA_013400915.1. NCBI lineage: Eukaryota > Metazoa > Chordata > Aves > Passeriformes > Pardalotidae > Pardalotus > Pardalotus punctatus. The sequence goes on from VZTX01016877.1 coordinate 647,606, forward strand.
GGAGATGGAGGTTGCAGCAACAGCTGCAGGAAATATCCTCAAACATAGCTGATCTTTATCTTCTGGGTGGAGCTGCTGCTTCTCACAGGAAAGGGCTCCCACCTTGGACCCAGCTGTGTTTCAGTCAGATGTCCCCTCAGAGCCCCATGCTTCCCTACAGGTGTGGCGTGCTCCTCTGCACAGCTCTGCCCTCAGAAATACATGGAAAAGGTGGAAAATCCAGCTATCCTTGACAGGCCTTGCTCTGTTGCTCCTTCTGGCCGCCAAGGAGGGACTCTCTGGTTCCCTCCCCTGAGGGACAGTAGAATAATTATATACATCTCACATATCTGAAAAGTGACCACTCAGATAAGGTTTCTCAGGGTGAAAGGATGCAACCCCAGGAGAAGGGAAAATAAGACAATTACCTGTGATATTTAGACCAATGAAATGCCATTTTCATGATTTCCAGAAGACTAGCAGGTCTTGGTTCACAAAATAATGTGGGTATGAGAAAACAGACTGGTGGGAGTAGCAGAGACTCCTGTCACTATACCAGTTACACATATGCTGTGTCACGAATATACCAGGAGAGATTCACAAAGCATGGCCCAGAAAAAAAGCAAGTTTAAATCTTGTGAAACTTTCCAAAATCCTGTGACTCTGAGTTAGGGAGAGGATTCTGTCCTTGCATGACTCTGCTCAGCCAGAACCCATGGTAGCATCCCTGAAAAGCTCACCTAACTCAGCTTTGTAAACTTATCACCATGGCCTGTGTAAGTGTTAAATGTAACCACCACCAACCTGAGGGCTTCTGCTTGGAGCTGGGGGAACCAAATAGGAAGGAGCCGAATTCTGTTCTTATTTGCAGCAGAGTAATTCTTTAGGAGAAAAAGCCATCCTCCAAGAGTTAAGTACAATCAGCAGCAGCATCATGTGATCTTAAGGGTAAATCCTATTCCTAGCCTTTCACTTTTGTCCGGTCCCGCCTGGCATCTCCTTCACTTTTTCCTTTCTAAGCAAGGCAGAGTAGGTAGGCTTGTGAGAGACTGTCACAGCCTCCGCACCCTCAGCCCACCAGCCCCTCAGGACAGGGACACTTGCTGTTTCCCACCACAGAGGCTGAAGTTGCCCTTGTCAGGGAGCACCTGCTTTGCAGGATGCACGCTGTGCATTCCCCCGTCTGGCGATAAGCTAGTTTTGTTATAAAGCAGTGACATGTCACACCATCCTCCCAGCAAGGAGGGCATCTTCCAGCTCCCATGAATGCAAACCAGACTCCATTGATATAAATAGCAGTGGATCTCTCCCTTAGAGTGCAAACACAAGCAGTCTGGAGCTGGAGTGTGAGTGGGCACTACCGGTTGTTTACACCTGCTTTTAGGTTTATAGTCATATGATCAAAGAGGCAGCTAGAATTCACAAATTCTTTATAGTACATCCTATCTTCCAGATGACAAACACCATATGGACTTATAAATGTTTTTATGGAAGTGCCACGATTTTTTCTTCTACCAGATTCTGAGGCAACACAAAGATACTTGACTAGTTTTATTTTTTCTCTAATCAGCCTTGTCTTAGTGTCATCAGGGACACTATGCAATTTTTATAAGCATTAGCTATGATTATTTAACAGAAATAACTGTTTCATTAACTTAAAAAAATGGTTACATAAGAGGAAAATAATCTACTTGTAGTTTCCAACTGCAAAATTTTTCAGCTTGTAGAATATTTACTGCCATCTTAATTTTAATGTATGTCCTCAGGCTATAATTAGGGCTGCTCATGACTTCAGCAAAGTTAGTTTTTACATTTAGTAGTAATAGGAGTAGTAGCATTTTCATATGATTAACAAAGTATATACTATCTTTAAAAGTTTGGATTAGGATTTTGGCCAGCAATTATGCAGGCAAAGCTTCCACAGAAGTGAAGAGTTTGAGCTGTGTGAGGACATAACAATAGGTTATTTTCACATATCAGTGGACTTTTGCTCTTACTCTTTACTTTTATCTATTTTCCTCCCACTTTTCCTGTGCTTATATTGCAAATGAGCTATGTACAAAAGGGGCGGTATTTACATTCGCATCCAAATTTTTCCAGTTAGTCTGATTTTAAATACCAAAGTACACGAGGCAAAGTAACAATGATGCCTGTGGTCTTCTGAGGGAAACCTCCACTACTGACAAAATGCCTCAAGCTCCTTGTTCGTGTGGGTAATTTAAAGGTCAGTTCTCAAACTTGTCATATATATAGGATGAAAAGGAAGAATTGTCTGCAGCAGGAATTGTGCTAGTCTGTCTTCTGGGAAAAACCATTGAAACTCGTCATGACAGATCATTATTAATGTCTAGAGTTTACTCACACATTACATGAGTACATTATATATATTACATAGATATGCAAACTTATATATTAATATATATTAATATATATTAATACATTCTTATGTGCAATGAACAGACATGCATATGTGCACAATCTTTATCAAGATTTTTCAGTGTAAACTATGCCTAGTTTATCTTCTCATAGTTTATGATTTTACATTATGTGTGGATAAATCTTGAGACTTATGTATGAGGTTAAACTTTTTTCACTATAAAGATCAGCTATAAAATGATTTTTAAATAAAGTTTTCCAAGCTTTGAAACATGAGGGGAGGGTGAGGGAAGAAGCAGACCTAAAGCATTTTTTTTTCCCACCAGTAGATCAAGGTCAGTTGCCTCAGCAAAAGAAATTTCATTTTTAAGCCTGTCTGTGCAGGATAGAAATCAATTATCTCTTATGATACAGAGACCGGTGCTCAGCCCTGACAGGAGCCTTGCTGTATATACAAATATATTTGGAGTTCTATTTCCAGACTAAGCTCTAGCTTTTTTAATTAGAGGTTCCACACTCGGCTCCAAAAGTGCAGCACAGACAGAAACAAAAGAGCCTCATCAGAAAAGTAATTATCAGTGCTGGGAAAGGGCGATGGGATCGCGGCGGCGGAGGGGAGCGTCGGGATGGTCCGGGGAGTCCCTCGGCAGCCGCGGGGCAGCGGCTCCGCTCCTGGGCGGGCGGGCGCGGAAAGCGGCGCCGCTGACGGATTCACCTCCCCGCCTCCGGCTGCGGGGGAAGCCGCCACCCCCGCGGCAGAGTGCAGCGATCAGAGCGAGCGCGTTTCCCCGGCGCACCGTTAGTGGCAACAGGTCCAGGCAGTGCGGGACTAGAAGGCGTTTTCCCTACAGAATTCGTGTAATTTATGTGGGGGTGGG
>VZTX01016881.1:7228-68455 GCA_013400915.1 Pardalotus punctatus
GGATGGAGTGTGATCTTACAGGAAAACATACTGAAAATCAGATCCCATCAGCCTGGCAGGGTCGGGAGAAGCTGCTGTGCTGACCGTGCAGATGGGAGAGCTGAGCAGGGTATTTTTAGAAAGTCAGCCAAGCAGACAGTGCCATGTTCCTTTCTGTGCTCTTCCCTTCTTTGTAGACAGGCTGTCATCATCCCAGAGGTGAGAATGGGTGTACCAAGTATCAGCTGTAAAATAGCTGTTTTCACTAAGCAGCATCGCTAGAGAGGTGATGTTTTTCTGTCCACCCCATTGCCTGGGAGGGAAAAAAATGTCAAGGGCTGGTAACATTTCAGGGCACAGGAATGCTGGGTGCAGACGGTGCCCTGTGCTCCATAGACAGCTGGCACGAGGATGCTCTGGCTGCTGCTGAAAGCCCTGTGGCCAATTTTCATGTGCACTTCCAAAGTGTGGAACACAGACACGTTAACAGCACAACCTGTGCACATGCTTTGCTCTCAGTGAGCATGGGTTTATTTCACCTTTCTTTGTGATCAGCTAAAATTGCAGTTTTTATTAGCTGCCCCTGTTGTTATTACTTTCCCAGCTATGGATTGGCCTTTGCCTTGCAATCAGTTGCTTTGTCTCCTATTGTTTTTTGAAGTGTTCAGGTTGTGCAGGCTGAAAGAGTGTTCAGGCAGCCACAAAGACATTTCTGTGCTGAAAAGCCACTTGCTGTGTTCTCGAGCTACACCATCATGCCTATTCAACAGTATCCCCTCTTCCCATGGTTCTCACCATCCCTATGCCCTTAAACATCACAGCACAACTGCAGTCCTGTTTTTGCAAGAGTTCCCCTCCTGTGTGTAAAATTAATCAGCAGAAATGGAAAGGGAGTACTGGGAACCCCTAATGAATCCCCACTTCTGACAGCTTTTTCCCCTGCTGAATGCAAGTGTGGGGTTTACTATGCAAGTACACACAGCATTTAAGTGAGAGATGAGACTTCCCTTCCTCACACAGTGGTGGGGTTGGTGTTACAAGGCAATGCAGTCACAGGCACAGGGCTCTGCAGTGTCATGAAAAGAGAGTCTTTTTCTGCAGGTGTCACTTCACCCAGCAGAAGATGCACCAGAGAAGGTGATGGTGGTTCCTGTGTCCCCTCCTTCATCCCCAGGAAAGCCACAGTGTCCCTGCATGGGAGAGCAGCAAAACCCCACTTGAGAGCTGATAGTGCCAGCATGGCCACAGCAGGGCTACCGATGAACTGAGCTCATGAAGGAAATGGCATCACTTTCCACTCCAGGCAGCAGCTGAGAAGGGTGTGGGGCTGTGGGGTGGCCAGAGAGGGTGTTTATTGCAGACACCATCAGCTGGGCCATCCTTCACAGGGGTGCCACCCAGCCCTGGAGGTCGTGGTTTCAGAGTGGGGGGCAATGGGCCAACTTCAGAGCAGGATTAGTTGTGACAGGCGCTGTGTTCCCGCGGCAATGGATATCTCTGTGTCTGGGCCCGGGAACTCCACCCTCCATGGAGTGTCCAGGGAACCGTCCAGCGACTTCAGGAGTGCCTTTGCCCCAGGGTGAAAACAGCTGCATTAACATGGACAGCTTGTCTGCCTGCTTCAGAAGGTAAAACATGGCAAAAATAACAAAACCAGCCACTGCAAAGCTTCTTGCATGCATAACTGTCATGGAGTGGACAGCTGTGGAGCAGGTTGGGGCCCTTCCACCTTAAAGACTCTGGGTGTTGGCAGGTTCCCACCCTGGGGCTGGGGCACCCGAGCTCAGAGCAGCCCTGTGGCACAGCCAGATACCACTGGTTATCTCCCTGAGACAACGAGCCCAAGACACTGGAGTGGAGATATTTGTACCAAGATATTTCCAGCTCATGCGGTGCTCACTCCTCTGTCTTGCTGTGTGCCAGAACGCTGTGACAGCAGCACTGGCACTGCTGGTGGTGAGGAGCTGTGGAGTTGGTGTCACCAGTCCCATCCCAGCGCAGCAGCAGTGGCCAATGTGTGGTACCCGCTTCTGGCAAATCAAAACCCATAGCCAATACTGCAATGAATCCCACAGGCAACATGTGAGCGGGTATGAGTGAAACTGGCTGTAGTCATCCATCACTGACCTGATCAGGGAACAGGAGCAAAACTGTTACAGGTGGCTGCACTGCCTTGTGTGTCTTAACTGACCCTTAAAACCCTGACACCAGGAGCCACAACATGGGCTCAGACCCGCAAGATACTGAGAGCATGGGAGAGGACTTTTCCAATAGCAATAAAAATATTGAAATAGTTGTTTTCTATCCCTCCCTATGCAGTTGAAAGCTGAAGTCACCATGGCTGCTGTTTTGCAGCACCCTTGTCACAGAACAAACTGCTGGTGGTGGTCACATCTACCCCCGGGCAGCCCTGCACAGGAGGAGGTGACAGGGAAAACAGACATTTTGCTCTCCCTTTCCCAGCGTGCAGGTTCAGTCAGCACAGCGAGCTGCCGGGGTGGGCATAAGGCTCCCAGGATCTGGAGTGCACAGGCACAGCAGAGCAGGCACTGGGCAGCCAGGCAGACACAGAATTGGAATCTCTGGTGTTCCTGCAGGAACAGTGCAACTCCAAGCCGGCCCCCACATGCCCCCACATGTCCCAGGGTGAGAGACAGATGTCTTCTCCTTCTCGAGATTATGCATATATATGTGTCCTCAAGCTATATATATATATATATATATATATATATATATATATATATACACACACATTATAGAGATAAAAATCTTTTATACAGATAGAGGTCTGTTTGTTTTCAATTCCAGTACATACTATTTCACTGGCAGCCCCTCAGGGCTGGGAGTCTTTAGATGGGTTGTGAAGTGAAGAACAAGCACGTGAGGAAGGTGTCTGGCAGCATGAGGCACGGGGAGGAGGAAGAGAGCCCTGCCTGGGGGCTGTCCTTGAGCTCTCTCCTGTGTGTCTAACTTGGTGTCACAAGGAACAACCCATACCAGAAATTCTGGCTTTGATAAACCCAGGAGTCAGGTTGCTCAGCCTTGGTAGAAGCAGACTGGACATCATGGACCTTGGCAGTGGACACTGCAGGGCTGGGAATGGGCAAATGCAGCAATGATTCCACAGTCAATTTGGCATCAACCAAAACAGCGCATCAACTGATTTCATTACCAAGCAGTTGATGAAAAATGCCCTTTTGTGAAAAGAAATCCACATGGATTGCTTTAGTTTGAGGGCCTGAGTCCTGGATTTGCCCTTGGCTTTGCACAAGACTCCATGGGTTGGACTTGTTTCCCTCTGCCGTGGGCGTGCGCGGGTGTGCAGAGAGCAAGAGGAATCCAGCTGAACTTCATCCGCTGCAGTACCATCATCAACAAAGTGTGGTCTGTGGCAACAGCATTTTTTTTATTTTCCTAAGAAATGCCATCTTCAGCACTGAGGCATAACATCTATTTGGAGACTTCTATTAAAATTACTCCAAACAACAACTCGAGATCGACCACTTCCCCCGAAAGGTTCCACAAGTTGAGATGGAAGATTGGTGTTTAAGGTGGCAGTGGAAGCAGTTCCTCTTCTCTGCCTTGACAGCAGCAGAGGTTGATTTTGGGGTTACCAGCTCCCAGGTCTTGGCTGCAAGGACAAGGGAGGGATACTGGCCAAAAGAGATCCACTGGCTTTGTCTCCCCTCTGGCTTTGCCTTGTGATGTTTCCTGAGGTTTGTGTCACAAATGGAGCGACACACTTCACCTGTAAGAGGGAAGTAGCAATATGGCAAGGTACACCTGATTATTTACTGCAGAGAGGACAGGTCAGCCAGCAGTGTCAGGGAGGGTCTCCTGTTGGGACACAAGGTTCAAGAAGGACCCCCTTGCATTCTGAACTCCTTTCTCAGGGGAGCCTGTGTGCAGCTATATCGAGACACAGAGCCAGACTTGGTCAATGGTTTATGTCTGAAGGACTGTATGTGCCCAACCAATTCTTGGTATCACTTAGCTAAGATTTCAAAGTTTCAGCACACTTACTCCCAATTCACTTATCGAGTATCTGATGTGACAAGGATTCTCTCAGCCTCGAGGAGTACCCCTGAGAGGTGTCCCTATTCAAGGGCAGCTCTTGTCCTGCAGCCTGCTGTGATGCAGGAGAACTTAACAGGCCCTGGGCTGCCTACTATTTATGGAGTAAGATGACTGACTTATGGTCTTATTTACATACCAGCCGTGCTTTGGAAGGCACATGCTCAGCCTGCCCTCAGCTGTTGAGCAAGACTGATGGCCCTTAGCTATTGACGTTATCTGTCTTCCCAGAGTCCAAAACCATCACACCACTGGTGGCCATTGCCTAAGCAGAAAGTGGGAGAGTTCATCACCATGGCTGCTTATTAAGAAAAAGCAATCACAGCACAAAGTAGACCCCACGAAAGCTGAAAACCTTTGCCAGCACCAAGTGCCTTTTTTCACTAAAGTAGTCTCCTTTTTTTCTCCCCTCTCCTGTTTGGGGTGATGGCCACTGGGCCATGCATGATGTGAACAGCAGATAAGGATTATCTCCGGACCTTTTGAAGGACACCTATTTTTATGCCAGCCCAGTCAAAATAAAAGGTGATGTTTTGGGATGTGGAAGTCGTGTTCCCGTGAGCTCCCACCCACTCAGCCACAGTCATCTTTGGACACCTTGTGCTTGCCCTAAAGCTGCTGCCAACCTCCCACCAAAGTGGGATTGAATACACTGGAGGCTCCTGGGCTGTAATTTCCCGATGGAAGCAGCATGTAGGCATTGGGCACAGCAGGGTAGGGTTTGCCTTTTGCTCAGCACTGTCTTGCCCTGTGCCTTGCAGCTTTCCTTGCTGGGTTTCCCCTGCCTGCCCTGCCCTTGGCCCTTTGTACTGGGAGAGTTGGTGGGGAGGGGAAGCCAGCACCTCCCCAGGGAAGTGGCCAGATCACAATTTGACAAACAGGTTGCTCAACGCTGGGTTGGAGTTACTGATCCCATCTCACATTGACCGCTGCTCTGCAGCACTAGGAAGCCTTTGAGTCAACATTTTCCAGGCAGGGCACTCTGCTTGGCTGCAGTGCAAGTGTCAGAGTTATCAGAGAAATCTGATTTTTAAGTATTTTCTGACCATTCAGAGTTAAAAGGTTATTGTGAAAGCATGTCCCATCAGCTGCTAAGATACAGTGCTTTTAAGCAAGGCTTCTGGTGGAATATGATTTTTTTCTGCCTCCTCCTGAGGCTGCAGGTTTCCCTCCCCCAGGTACAAGACTGAGATTTTTCCCCGGGGTGCAAGCACCTGGGTGTGTTTTCCCGTAGATCCACAGAGCAAAAGGAGCTTGCACAGGGCTTCTACACAAAAGCAACAGCTTTGGGATATGTCAAGAAAAGCCAATGTCCCCATGCTGGAGCTGGTGGGCACACAGAGCCATCCCCACAGCCAGGCATGGCCCCATGCTGAGCTTTTCCCTGGGGTTTCCTTATGCCACAGAGCTCCTTGAACCTGCTGCTTCCACGGGAAGCAGATCCAAAGCACCCATAGCAAAAAATAATCCTGACAAACATACAATGCAAGTCAGAGCTGTTTTCTCTTTCTGAGTGTAGACTTTGGATACAGGCTGGGACACACCTGATTCTCTGTCTGTAGAGCATATTCTCTTATCTGTTTTGGAGCAGCCTGGGGACCTGTCAGCATGGTTCTGCTCTCTGTGACACCAAAGGGCAGGTCTGCAGTAGAAATGAATCTGTTCACTGAGCCTTGTGTATCATTTAACAGTCAAAGCTGTTTAGAGAAAAGTCTGAAGAGGTGTATGGATGGTAAAGTATACTCTTTTTTTTTTTTCCCCCTGGCTACGTATAAACATGGAAAAAAGAAGTGCTAACATTTCTGGAGTTATTCTAAATTTTCATTTGGTGCAAAAGTCAGATTCGGGGTGTGCTGATCATGGAAACCCATCTTTATTTTGTCTCTCTGTCATTTTTTTCTTTACGTGTCATGCAAGATCACCCTTGAGCTGTCTCAGTTGCTCAGCTCTGCCTGGGAAGCGGCAGAGCCCCCCCTCACCATCCTCTGCGTGAGCACATTCCTTGTGCTGACCAGGCAGAACAGGATGCATTTCCTTCGGTGCCATTTCCTGATGATTTCTGACTAACTGTGGAGGAAGTTAAGCCAAAGAAATGATGAATCTTCTGTTTTTTATTTTGAAAACACTTTTAAAAAGACATCCCTTATTTTGAACTGTAAACAGCCTGCCTGCTGTGCCGCTGCCCACCTCATCTTCATGGATAAAACATACACCAAAGGCCAGACACATTTTCTGCTGGGAAGCCCTTATCCTTTCGAGGGAGTTTCATTTGCCAATGTCAGTACATTGGGCTTGCTCAGTGCTTTGAAACAAATGGTTCATAGTCTGGACTCTCTTTGGAAACTTTGTTTCCCTTTGTCTGATAAGCCTGGCTGCTCCCCGAAAGATACATTAATGCTAAACAGAGAGACTGATGAGTTGTGGAGACCTCAGAGATTTTACGAATCCCTGTACTGCTCAATCCTCCATCTCTTTCTGCAGAGGAATCCTCTCTTTCAGGCTGTATAAAAGGTTGCACTTAAAGCTTGTCCCAGACTTTGATCTGGAAATCTAAAGGAAAAAGCTGTGTTTGCCTTCTGGCACCTCCTCAAGTGCTTGCAGACACCTGCCAATGCTGCCTCTATTTGACGTCTTGCCCTTTCCATTGTTGTGTAACTCTCCAAAATGCTCTGTGCCTTCCCAGAGAAAACCAAGGTGCTGGCACAGCGACATTCTCCTGGAGCAGGCGGCAGAATGGATGCTTTATGGGAGGGACCTGTGGTTTTTCCCTTCTGGGGAAAAATACAGAGCAGGTCTCCCCCACTGCTCTGCGCTGCTCATGTGGGGAAGGATGCTAAGAAATGACAGCAGCAGCAGCAAACGCAGCCAACTGAAGGTAACAGCATTGTCAGAGGCAATTCCAAGGGGCTGAGTTCCTGGACAAAGAAAGGAGCATTTCTGAATGAAGGAGCAAGCTGAACTGCAACAGCCACCACAAACACATGCAATGAAAACACCTCCCCCAAATTGCTCTAAGCTTTAAAGCCCTCAGTGAGAGCCCACCAGAGAGCAAGGGCTTTTCAGGCTCTTACACAGTGATGGATATGCCAATGCCAAGATCCCAAAGCTGTCAGAGCAGCATGTTGGGGCTGTATAACAATGAGCTTATGCTAAAATGGGATGTGAAAGGAAAATCAAAGTAGAACAAAACAGGACAGTGAATGAAAGGTTGGGTTGCTCCCTGCTTGCTCCTGCATTACAACAGGGCCTGGGATCAGCTCCCCAGGTGGGAAGGGGCCAAGCCTCTGCCAGTGCATCCTTTGTTTGCACTGGATGTGTTACCGCTGGCTCCCAGTGTGCTGCCATAAATATGTATAACCTGAGAGCCAAGTCCCTCTGCACTCTCTGCCCTGAACAACTGGAAGGGGAACTTTAGATGCTGTTTGATGAGGAAATGCAGATTTTAGGACCTGTCAAAACGCAGTGTGCAGCCTGCATAAGTTGCTAGCAGAAGTGCAGGACTGAGACCACACAAATTCGGTGTTGTCTCTGCTGCTGCCACTGGCCTGAGGGGAGTCACTGTCCTGCAAAGCCCACATGAAAAATCAGAAATAAAGTATGTCTCCTTTGCCAAAACTCTTGGAGATCACCTGAAGGGAAATGAGATACCACCACTGTGGCCCAAGACCTGTATCCCTGTGTTGATACAGAGCCCAAGGACTATGCAAGAATGCCTGTCTCTAAGGCAGTGCTCTATTGAGCATCTCCAGCTAAAAAAGACCACAGCTTTGGCACAGTTGGCTCTGGGGAGGCTCTGGGATTTGGCGCAACAGAGGGAGGTGTCTTTTCTGGGAAGAGCTCCCTGATGAAAGGGCTGTTCCCATCTCTGCTGGGCAGAGGACATGGAAGAACTGTGAACTGGCAGTCAGACTTTATCTGACCTTTTATTTGTCTGACCTGCCCTCCCTTGAAGACCAAACACAAAATGTCACACAGTTTCCTTCTATCAAGGCTGCAGGCAAAGGCTTATCTGAGTCACATGTGTCTGTGTCTTGAGTTGTGCAGCTGAGTTTCCATCAGGGGCTCTCTAAGCACTACACCTCCCTCGATCCACCACGGTGGGCCTCCAGCCAGGATTACAAAGCATGCAGATCCTAAAGTAGATTTCCAAACTACCTGCTTTGTTAGCGGCAAGGCTTGCTCAGCTCTGTGCCCATAGACTGCCTCATTTCATCTTCCAAATCCCAAGATGTGCACATTGAAAGGATCCCACGTCCCTAGCTTGCTGCATGTGGAAATTATATTAACAGCAACTACACTCCTCAGCACCAAGCAATTAAAAGACCAGGTTAAACAACAACTAGTTTTTGTATCCAAGCCCAGAGCATGTACTGAATAAATCTGTGCTTGTGGTCTACATGGCCAGTCAGGAGTTGTGGCCCCTTCCCCTGGCTGGGGCAGCAGCAGGGGTATGGTCAGGAGTTGGGGCTGGGACTGGGGGCTGCAGCTCACCCTGTCCCAGGAAGACACAGACATGAATCCAAGTCACAACTTCATAGCTCTTCCTTATTCTTCAAATAATCTCCCTGATACACGGGAGTATGACATTTGTTTGCAAATTCATTTGAATTTGCATCCAAATGTTCTACATGAACAAGTCACTGCATAATAAGAGATTTAAAAAATGGAAAAAGCATTAAATGAAAAATGTGGGAGCTTACACCATGAGCACCTTCACTTACCAAAAGAATTAAAGATCACAGCTACCTTTTATATTAATTTATTAGAAAAAAGATACAGTTTAATGTGCAAATATATACACCAAACATTACAATGAAACATGAGGAAGGCGAGCCCCTTCCCTCTAGCAACGACTTGTCCCTTCATAAAAGAGATCACTCTTTAATGCTTCCCCACAGATTTACAAATACAAAAAAATGTATAATGCTTCATTTGCACAAGACAAAAGTTTAGTTTTATTTGAAAACAAAAAAATATCCTGGCTTTGACATGGCGAAAGTCTGCTATTTTGGTGGCTTTTATTTTTTTTTTTTAAACCTGAGCAAGTTTTGCGGAATGGGGGACAAAGGGAAGGCGTTGCCCTGTGCTTCATTCTCATCACAGCATCTGATGGTCTTTGAGTTACTAAACCATTGAATCACTGCAAGTGAATGCAACTCCACAATCTACATCTAGGATGTAGTTAGTGACCTGAAGAAAGCAGGTGCTACTGCTGGCAAAGTGAGCTGGCTGAAAACACCTGGCTCCAGTTTCATGGCTCTCGGCATTTCTCAGGTTAAGTGCTCATTTCTGCCAGCAAGGAACTTAATGCTGCCTCCTGTCGTAAAGGAATGATAAATGTAAAATGCAGTTTAGTCCAAAAAGCAAATGAGTTGTGCACCTGCTATGCCTTGCTCCAGTGTGTGGCCATTGAAGGAGTGCAGAGTAAGGCCATATTAAACTCTTCAGCGGGGGGAACCAGCTGATGGCCCCAACAATAACCACAAGACTCAAACCATCCAGCTTGGTTGTTTTCCACGTCATCCTGCAACCAAGCTTCATCCAGTAGCTCCACAGGGTGACATTTCCAATCGAACAAAAGTTATTCTCCCCATTTTGAACAAGAGGCCCCAGCAGTGCTGGAGAAGGCACTACAAGACCTGGGCTGGGCAATGCCAGTTCCCTCGGCAGACAAGGGTTTGCTGAGGGACCACAGGCTGCCCCGTGCTCATTTAGGTGCAGAGCCTCTCTCTGCATCAGCTCTCATCACACTGTTGAAAAAAATACAGGCAGATAACAGATCCATGGCATAAAGAAGACACCATCAGGAGTGGGCCTGGCTGCTCCCAGCGCCAGCGCTAACCAAGGGCTCTGGCCTGGGCTGTGATTTCAGACATAACACTGTCAAAAGCTGACTCAGTTTTCAGGTTTTCTTTCCTCATTGGCCAAGGGATTAGGATTTATGAACAGACTTAACTAAGCAGTGACTCCTTTTTGCTCTGTGCCACCCCTCCTCTCCCACTGGTTGGCTCTATGGGTACCGACAGGTTTGTCAATCAGGGCTGCCGCAGCTGCCTGCACACCCAAATCCTTAGTGATGGGGTCGCCACAACAGATTTGGCCTTTGCCATCCTCCCACCATCCTCCTCCTTCTCTACCCTCTTTGAAGTATTGTGGAATGTGACCAAAACAAAAGAAAAAAAAGCTTTTGGGGGGTACTGCTCTGTTTTATTTTTTTTCCCAGTATTTTTTTAATTGCTCCTGTTTCATGTATTGTACTTGCACAAGAATGCATGTCATGGGCCCTGGGTAAAACAGACCTTACATGAAAAATCTGAATAAACCCTCAAACTTAGCTCTTAGTTAGAAGTGAAAGCTAGAAACCAGTGAGCAGCATTTGATCAAGATAAGGGTGTTGTGGGGGCAAGCAGGGGCCACAGGAAGTTGAAAGGGGCCATTCTGATCTAAGGACAGTCCCTGCCAAGCTATATGCTTATGTCCTTTTAGGGGAGTAAAAATCCCCAGAGAGCTCTTTCTTCTCTAAACTTCTGAATGATCTGTTAGCCAGGTTTGTTGAAATTTAAATATTTTTACAATAAACTAGAATAACAAGCGAGTCAGTTGTCTCCAATAACTTGGTATTTTTCCACTTCAGAAGAATTTCTGACAGCATGAAAAGAAACACTCCAGTCAAACATGAGCTGATCTGTACGTGATTTTGATCCGCATCAGAGGCTGCCCTGCCATCACTCCACGGTCCAGGATCTGCAGCAGCAGAACCTAACTTCACCCACCCTTTGTGGGGTTGTCTGTCCCCGGTTTAAACCACCTCTTAGCTGGTCTTTTAACCCTTTCAGTACATCAGCGCACACCAAGAGCTTTCAGCAACACGTGTCAAAGCAACACTTTGAAAGAAAGGCAATTCTTTTGAGCAAAAAGGCAAAGGTCTCAGCATCCACGGCCCTCCCATGCTTCCCTGACACCTCTGTGCAGGTGCAGATCTCCACTGCCTCTCCCCAAACCCCCTGCCCCTGTCACAATACCACTCCCAGGGCATGGGTGCTCACAGCTCTGCTAAATCAGAGGACAAAACAGCTGGGTTTTAACAAACTGAGTTTCACACCAGACAGACAAGATACATGGAAAAGTTGGAATTCTTTTCAAAATTTTTATGAACATTAACTTTCCTTTGAGAGCTTTGGTGAGGGTGGGGAGGAGCAGAGTAGGAGGGAACAGCAGGTCAGCTCTCTGCAGGATAACCCCAGTTTCCCAAGCAGCTCTAGTCTGAGACAATTCGTGCCCACAGGTCTGGGTGCCCAGTTTGCCCCAGGCAGTAAAGGCGCTGGTGAACCTTGTTCTTGCAGGGTAACTGAGTGAGAGCCTGGTCACCACAGATCCCCAGGGGCTGGGCTAAAGAAGCAGTGAGACTTGCAAGCCCTTCAGCTCTCTTGAGGTAGGAGGAAAACTGTGTTTCTGTTGGCTACACTGCCTCTCCCACAGGACGTGCAACTCGGCCTCCCAGAGTGCCGGAATGGTTTGTATTAATTTGGTGTAGGGAGGAAGCTGTGTAGGAGCCTTGAAATGCCAGTGGTTTCTGCAATGACATTTCTATGACCTCTGTTTGGTAGATCAGCATTTTTGGGATGTCAGGTTACAGCAATGCAACAACAGGCACACGAAGGGAGGCCAGCGAATTGGCACTGTCAGAGATGAAATCTTTTGTAAGGGTCCTGTCTGTCTGTCCGTGCTGACAGGATCAGACCTCTTATGGCTACTGGGACTTACCTACAGGAGCAAAGCCTGTGAGACCAAATCCAGTGTGGGTCACTTAGCGTCACTGTCTGCTTCCATGAGTCAAGTGGCTGTGTGCCACTGTAAAAGAAAGACTGCAGCCAAGCATTTAAAGTTAAATATCTTATAAACTATACACATATGTCATCCTGAGATAGTGCCTGTAACAAGCTCCAAGGTAGATAAGCTTCCTGAGCCCAGAGCTCCTCACGCTGAGTGAGCGCATTGTTGTCCTGTTTTGGCAGGCTCCTGGCCTTTGTCGGAGCACGCTGCACTTCCTAATGCTCTTTTTTTTCTTGGGGTGGGTCTAGTGAAACAATCAGATTGACGACTGCTACCAGCAATTCCAATGGCATTTCTTCTGCTGTTCAGATGAAAGCATTCTTGATCCCTTGCCAGTTCTCTCAAGGCTTGCAGAAACAGGCTCACAGCTTCCCTTTCTATTTTTTGGCCAGCCAAGAGCCGTGTGGCTGCAGCCTCCTGCTAGATGAGCAGCTGTGCTGTGCTGAAGACACTTCTCAAGACAGGGGAGAAAACATCAGTAGGAATCAAACAGAAAAGCGACAAGTATGAGCCACAATGGAGAGAAGAAGCTTGATACATGACCGTCGTCCAGAGGGTCAAAGACCATGCGTTCCAGTCGCATGGGTATGTAGTCCTGTTTGGAGTTCTGACAGCATCAGCTCACAGTCAGACCTTTTAAACCCAGGGGAAAAATATTTTCCAAAATTCTCTTTGCTTAAGCACTATATATTCAAAATGTTCTTTTTATTTTTTTCAGTATTTTAGCCCTTAGTTGATTAGTCACCAAAACCTGTCAGATGCCTGCTGCCATAAAAGCACTCTGAGCACCTGCAGCATTTGTAGGAATATCAAAAAATAACTTTAGCAACTAGGAATTATGCAACAGAAGGAGAAGGCAGGATGAACTAGATTAATGCAACTTGTAGTGGATTTGTTAACGTTAAGTGTATGACTCGTTGCAGAATTGTGCCAGAGAATGGTACCATGTAGCTTACTGGTAAGGGCAGAAAAAGGCTAATGCATTACTATAGTCATCAGCGAACCACTCGCTCACTCAACATACTATTTCCAGCTGAAATCAAAGGTTTCCAGTAAAAATGCCTCTACAGACTGTAAGCATCTTACAGCTCTCTCTGCCTTTGAGCTCCACTGTGATAGCTGCTTCATTAACATTGTGGTTCCAGTGCAAAAAAAACCCCTCTGGATCCCAAATCTTCTTCCTTTACACTTTTGATTGTCTTTCATCTGTCCATTCCTGCTTAGTGTTCTGTAAAGCTTGAGTCTTCTGTTCATCTACTTGGACATAGTCCACTCTCTGCTCCTCAGACAGAAAAGGTTTCTGTGGGACAGAGAGGAAAAAAACAATGTATTAATTTTCAGGTTGAAAAGGGGTGCTAGTGAAACTTAGCTTGATTTTTTGTTTTCCCTTTCCCTCATTCCTCAATTGCTTCACTTCACCTTGAAGCTCACAGTGACATCAGCTGACAAAAGCATTGCTTTACAGCCTGCCTTAGCTATAATTATCCATCTGTCACCCTGTCACTCAGCCCAGCACAGCAAGCGAGGGAAACGTGCTGTGCTGGCTATTTCCATGCAGATAATCATTCTCTCCTCATCTGAGTGATCCTGCTGCAGGGATAACCTCACTGATTTTTGATACAGGGAGGGTTTGAGTAAGAGAGCTTAAGAGTCTTGAGTCTTTTGCATCTGGGAGTATTGGCTGATGGGGAAAATGATACACAGGACATAAAATTACCCAAACTGACAACAATTCATTGCTTTGCAGTGGTACCTACCCACCACCTGGGCAGGTTAGAAGTTCTTTGGAACAAGACGTGTATTTTCTCAGCATTGCAAAGGAAATTGAAATGGTTTTGGTGATGCAGGAACAAAGATGCACACTTTGCCAGGTTGTAAGAGATGGTACAGTTTTACCCCATGAATTTATCATGGGCCATAAACTTGTTACTGCAAAGAGGTTTTGGGGAAAACTAGCAGGAAAGGCTTTGTGGAGATATGATGAAAATGAAGGAGCACGCAGAGATCCTGCAGGCATCAACCAGCTTGCCCACAAGCCCTCATGGCTGCTCATCCCAGTGCAGTCTCGTGCCCTGTGCCGAGCTCGTGTGAACGGCACCCCTGTGAGTCACACTAAAGACACCTTGTCAGCGCCCTAATCATGCTCTCATTACACTCATCAGGAGCCTGACACAGATGCAGCCAGCGGGAAACGTGACTGGCTTCATCGTGGCTCTTAGGGCACCTGGCAGAATGCGACCCTGGGTCTCAACTTCCTCCCAGCAGATGAAGACAGGAGGCTGTGGGGTTTTTCAGGTGACTCGTACCTTCTGCACAGGGGATGGGGAAGCAGAGTTAAAATCCAGTGCTAAGTAATCAAGGTTAGATTTCCTTGTCCATGGAAAAGCACCACTGTATGGAGATGTGGCCTGTCTGTGTTCCTGTCAGGAAAGAAGAGAAACTTTTAATGCTCTTAAAACATGATCCTAGAAGGAAACAGGATCACAGCTGTGAGCTGGGAGATTTGCCTAGCAGAATGAGAGTGACAACAGTCAGGACCCACATAATTTTAAATGTCAAGGGTGCATTTGGTTACTACCCACAGTGTAACTCTGATAATTGTGGGATGGCATAAAGAAAGTGTGAGAGCCTTTTTCTCCTGGTAATTCTGGCAAAACAAATGAAACAGGCTGTTTTACACTCATTTTTTTCAAGAAAGACTTGTACCCAGCTTCTCAATCCAAGCCCTTGGAAAACTCAGATTTGCAGGGGTGCCCTGTAAAACATCATCACTCAATGAATTTGAAGAAACTGTGAAAATTCTGTCCAAATCTAGCAACTGAAAATTAATCTCATAAAATCGCAGATAACCACAAACATATGACAGGTTTTCCTTGACTACAAAAATCAAATGGGGAGTGGTTACAACTGCAATTGCCCTCTTGAGCAGATTTCAGACTGGTAGGGATGTGGGTTGAAATTTGAAACGATGGTTCATAGAGACTGTGGTCAGTTTTCAATATATTTTTATAGATATTGGTACTGGGCTTTGGCTATGGAGCCAGATCTGTAGATGTTGGCTCAGATTAATGGATTTGAGATCCATTTCCACATAAAATTCAAAGAAAAACAAGATTCTGGTCTTTTGCAAGATATGTCTAAAGAGTAAATGAAGAAAAGGAAGCCACAAAGCCAGATGTTCTTCTTTCATGGGATGGGAAGTGGGGTTAGTGCCACCAGCCAAAGCAGAAGCAATAAGAGACTTTAATGGGAGTTCTGTTTCTGCACAATATTTGGTGTGTTTCTTTAGGAAGTGCACTAACGGCTTTCTGTCATTTCCTAGGAGATTTTGCAGGGTGCACTTTTAAAAGGTGAAAAGATTTAATTTCCCTTTGCCTTAATGAGTTCTCATGTAAATATGGCTGATCCCTGTGATCTCTTGGAACTGCTCAGCAACATTCGTGGGCGAACAGCTGAGTTCTGCAGAGCAGGAAAAGGGCTTCCCTTATCTCTCTGTAAATTGGTCCCACTGTCTTTGGTTTAAAACCATTTCATCGTTTGAGAAAAAAAAACCAAACCAGAAGGCAAAGGACAAACCTCCTCAACGTTTTTTCTTAGAAAACAAACTTCTGCATTCTCCATCAATGTGACAGAGCAGAATAAAGCAAAGGATGGCTGTGTGAAAATGAAGATTACCATATGAATGTAACTTTCTTCCTCTTCTCCGGAAACTGAATTGGCAAATATTCTTGCTGAATTAATACCGTCTCTTTCTGGTGAGATAAAGCTCATTCGATTGCTATGAAGAAAAACACAGGAGAGGTTAAGGAAGCATCTTACAGATGCACTGAAATGAAGCCAAAGCCTGACACAGTCCATATGGTGAATAAACTCACACTAAGGCTGCAGCCTTTATGGAGAGGATGTCCAAAGCCACTCCTTAGTTCTAGAAATAGTGTGCTATATCACTGAGTGATTCTGTTGTTCTTTTTTTTTTTCTGGGATTTATGAAAGTTTACTATCTGTTATGCCATAAAGTGTAAAATGTTGAAGGAATTCTCCATCAAAGGGCACAGAGACAGCTGTCATTCATTCGGGTGATAGTGGGGGCAGTTACTTGGCTGTGCAGGTATCCACATTTTGGAGGCTGATGTGAATTAATCAGGTGCTGGAGGTACTTGCAGAGGAATTTGTCTGGCTTTGCACACAGTGTCAACTCGTGCCACATATGCTGTGGAGATGGCTGTGATTCAGCCCTTGCACAAGGAAATCTCTGCCATGAACACAACTCTCAGAGGTGCATGGTGAAAAAATTACCACAGGTGAGCACAATGGGCTTGGTTAGTAGGAAATCAGATGGCCACTCTGTGCAGCATTAACAGCATAATTCCTTTTGCTCTATTAGTTTTGGGCATACTTATTTTTTTATTTTTGTTAATGTAAAACATGCAAACTCACCCTAAGCTCGTTATCCTTCAGGCCTTTGCACTGTGTCAGCACTGATTAACCACGGTGCTCTGGTAGGGAGGCAGGGAATTGGATTTCCCTAGCAGGCAGCTCCAAAGGGCTTAACCAGCCCTGGGCTGGATGGCTGACAGAGGGCTCTGCAACTGAGAAACTGCCCATCTTGATTCTCTTTTGCCCTTCACAGGACAACCTGAAGTGGGAGAATGGAAATGCCCATCTGGCACTCATGCCAGCAAAGCCCTACATTTTCTGGAGTGCCTGGGGTGCGCAGAGGAGGTTGATGGGAATTTCTGGCATGCCAACAGTTCAAGTCTGGATTGCTGTGGGGCAGTGCAGAATTCTACACCCAGTCTACAATTCAGGCAGATCTTTATCTCATCTGGTACTCCTTTGCTGTATGAATTTTCAGGAGCAAAAATGGGTCTATCATAGTTTAGGCACACCACGCTTTTAGCCATCACAGCAGCCACACCAGAGCGCAGATCAGCTCCAGGCTGTTCCAAAGGAACCTTCAAAACATGATGCTGAATTCTTTGGAGCTGCCCATTGTGAAAGGGAGCCCCGCTTTTTAGAGACAGCAAAAGCCGGGGGGATACTGAAAGGAACCCTGGGGATTTTTGTTTGTGGACTTTGCCAGGAAACTGTTTCTTGTGGGACGTGATAAGATATTTTTAACTCTATTCCACAACACTAATCCTCAGAAGATTGGAATGGCAGGTTTCTTGTTGACTTACTAAGGCACAGTCCACATCCTGGTCACAGCAGCATGCTCCCGGATTGTGGAGAGGTTCCTCAAGTCCAGGGGAGGTGGTCGTGCTGTAAGTAAATACAACAGGAACAATGTTTCCAATTAAAAAGTTCCAATGAAAAGACTGTTTAGAAAAATGTGGTTTTATATTAACAGAAAGAAGCTAACAGAGTATTTCACAGAACATAACCAAGACAGAAATCAGTAACAAATGACCTCTTTGGTCAGTGCTGGAAAGCAAAGTCTCTCAATCACCCTAAAATAACAAAATAAATACAGTGAGCATAAAGACACCAAATGCCCCACAAGATCCATATGCTTGCCCCAAATACGCTCTGCTTATGCTGCTTTCGAGAGGCTGGTTCAGCCTCCAGGTTATAACAGGTTTTGGGTTCTGTTCTAAACAAAAAGGTCTGATACATGGGGATCAGGATCATTCCGGTCAATGTACGTGTGCCCACCATTCCCAAAACCCTTTCAGAAAAGATGTGAGTTTGCTTTGCTTCATGACAATGGTCTAAATGTCTGTGCCCTCTTTACAGTAGCATTGCCTGAAAATTTCTGAGTAACCCTGTGGGTCTGCAACCCAAAGAACTTTAGGGTTGTAGCTGTAGGCTAGGTTTAGGCAATTTCTCCACTTCAAAGCTGAATTTTGTCCCCAGTATATTCTCTAGAAGTGCAACCCAGATTTTGGACATACAGTGAAAACCAGGAATGGAAAATTACCATCAGCAAAAACATCTGCAGGGAATTCCTAAATAAACCAAGACAGCTGTGCCTACCCAGCAGAGGTTTAACCAACAGCCCACACATCAAGTTTGAGCACTTGAGTGTTTGGAAGTCCCATTCCTGGCAGGTCAGAGAGCTGGAGGGAGAAGAGTACAAGCACTTCAGAGCGGCAGGATTGAGTCTGGTGTCTCTCCAAGGCTGTGTCCCTGGGGCTGTTTGCAGTCACAGTGGGAAGCCGGGCACGGTGCTTGTGCAGTCACCTGGGCTGACTGCAAAAGCAGCCACGGATGTTCTTCCTCCACTCACAAACCACCCTGCAGGCATGTCCTAGGCTACAGGGCTGTAAATCATTTCAACCCATCCTCTAGAGTGGGAGTTGCTTTAAGACATGCCAAGGACACTGTCAAATGAGGTCACCCATGTCCCCACCATCAGGATCCCCCGGCTGTGCGCTTTCGGTCGGGCTTACATTTCCTGCGAGGCTTGAGGTCTCGGTTCACTGGAGGGGGCTCCACATCTGAGGGAAGCTCAGGCAAGGGGCTGGTGAGTTTTTCAGTGCTGACAACAGGGAAGGTGAAGGTGGCTGAGCCAGGGCTCATGGGGATGTATCCATCTGGGGAACAGTCGGAGCCGGGCGCGGACGGGGAGGTGCTGGGGCGCATGGGCACGTAGCTGTCCTCTGCGCTGTCCGCAGCCGTCGAGTACAGCGGGGAGAACCGGCACGGCTGCCAGACAGAGAGGAGAACAAAGAGAAACGGCTCCATCAGTGCACAGCCAGCCCCTCCAGGCTGGGGACGCACCTGAGCCAAGCTCACGCCAGGGTTGCTCTGATGGGGCCTTTTGGAGAGACACAAGATGGAGCGACAAGAGGCAAATGTATGAATTCAGATGAATGCTCCAGCTCTGGTGCCATCCACTCTGAGCTTTGCAACTCACTGCTGGAAACTAAAACCAAACTTACTGGTGACTATTGGTTAAATCCTCCAACTTCAGTAGGGCTGCTCTTGCCTCTCACAGCAGTAATTCTGACCTATAAAATGAGGGCAGATCCTTCATACCAAAAGGAGTCTGAAAGGAGAACACCTGATGAACTAGGTTCTGGCAAATATGGAAGCTGAGAGAGCAGACACAGACCTACAACGCACTTCTGATCACTGAGAATTAGCAATAGAAGATAATTTCATGCAGGTTAGTGCTGGTTGAGTGGTGAGAGGGAGTGATTATAATCCTTGCAAGCTTGCAAAAGGGAGAAAAATATAAGTTGCCCACCACCAGCAAAGGATCTCCCACTGAAGATCCAGCACCAGACAGAAGACTGGCTGTGTGATATGAGATGGAGCACACAGAACCGTGTCTGTCAAAGGCTGAGGCAGGAAGCTGTGGACTGACAGAGCCCTCAATCACAGGCACTTAGAGAGCAGACACTTTCCTATGTACTAAAGAAGAGATATCCCTCAGGACCATGAAGTGATAGGCTTCCTTAGACCCTTTTTCCAAAGCATAAGCTGTTTTCTCTGGTGCCCTTGTCAACAGTTCAAATCTTGAGGCTACTGGTACCCTTTTCCATAATAGACCCAGCTTCATCTGCTTTTAAAACAGGGTGCTCAGGATTGTGGCCTCCCCCTCCCTCTTTTCTCAAAGGCTGCCTGAGGCCACAAAGCAGCAGCAGAGAAGTTGCCCAAAGCCAGGCACTTTTTCCATTTTTTAAATTCTTCTGCTGAACAGAGGAAAGGAATGATTGAATATCAGGATGTGAAATTATTCACTCTGAAGTTTATGTGTCAGTGTTTTAAATCTGAGCAAGCAGAGTACTCACCAAATTCAAGCTAAGCCTCTTATCTCGACTTCTTAAGGAACTGCCTTCCATGTCTGCTGCAAGAAAAAAAAGTAATTAAAAATCGGATAAGGCAGTGCAACCTTACAGAGATAATTCTGGAGTAAAACATATGGCTTTAAAATAATTAGAGTTTTATAAAGATTCCATAACTCCTAAATGAGGAAATCCAATGACACTTAAGACCACATCCAATTCAGTAGCATTTCAAGAGTGATTACATCTATTTCAAGTATGATGAAACCAAGGAACATGTTCATGTATAATCCAGCTGTAACTTATGCTTCCTGTAACATGAGCAGTTGGGGAGAAAGACTGGTGTGGGAGCAAGCAAGCAAAAATTTAAATGTAGCTCCTCTGCTCTAGTCATCCTGTTTTCCCATCTGTCAAATTGGGGAAATTATATGAAAAGAGGCTATTATAGAGAATATTATTTCATTATTTCTTAGAAATTTATTTAGGAGCCTTTTAAGGTGCCAGGGAAGCAATTGTTATTGTACAGAGAGTGGTGCGTGGGGGAACTTAATGGTAGGGGAAAAAATCTTTGCTTTGTCACCCAGAAGTGCTGATGTGGTGCAAGTGGCTCAGGCTGATGGGGAATGAACAGAGACACAAACACCAGTCCCATGTCTCCTTGTGCAGGTGGGCCTTTGTTTTGGTGTTGGACAATTTTATTTTCCAAGCCAAAAAACCCTAAAATCCAGCATTCAGGGCAAAGAAGATCAGCTGTGGGAGATGCTTACAACCACCATCCTTTTCTGGAAAGGGATTTTCTGTGCAGAAAATGGCTTTTCTATGGGAATGCCTTAAACCCCTGCAACCATGTTAATGCATTCCCTGCTCTTATGGTGGAGATGTCAGTACTGCAGCTGGGGGCATTTTTGGTGGTACCAGCAAAAAAGGCCAAACAAAAACAAAGCA
Source organism: Pardalotus punctatus (assembly GCA_013400915.1). Classification (NCBI taxonomy): domain Eukaryota; kingdom Metazoa; phylum Chordata; class Aves; order Passeriformes; family Pardalotidae; genus Pardalotus; species Pardalotus punctatus. The sequence goes on from VZTX01016881.1 coordinate 27,793, forward strand.
ATTCTGTTAGTGCAGATACATATTCAGATAGACACAGTCACTGTCCTGGGACAGCTATATTTATTTATTATCTTGGCCAAAAGACATCGAGGCACAAGGCTGTGGCAGATTCCAGGATACAGGTGCCTTATGTCTCATCCCCTTCATGGCACATCCATCAGCACACTCTGCCTTTGTACCGGGCTAATTGTACCTGTGCACCTTTTGCAGGCTTGCAAGGGCAAAACATGAAGTTAATAATTTGAGTGGGCTCACTGGGGAAGCTGGTGAGGAACAGCTGCTTTCTCCGTGTTTCTTTTTCTGATCTTTCTTGTTAAACACATTTTAATTCAGAGTTTAACCCTTCAATTAATTTCAGCTGCACTCAGGGTAAGCAAAAGGGGCTGCACTTACTAATTCATTGCTGCCCCCGTCAGGCAGAGACAACCCTGCAGCACAGCAGCATAACATGACATTTGGCCACTTAATCGTCTTAGAAACATTTTGGTGTAAATTGGGTTGGAGGAACACAAACCAGCAGCGTTGGAGCTGCACATGTGCAGAAGCAAGAGCAGCACCTTTCAGGGAACAACCAAAGGTAGCTGATAATTCGGAATAGCAATTCCACTGATGGGTGTTTCTCCAGAAACCTTCCAAGAATTGTCTGTACACTGATAAACAGGCTGAGATCTCCTTGCTTTAGCTTGTGAGCTTTAAGAGGAAGATCTAACAACCCCACACATTGTCTGGTCATTCAAACTGCAGGAGTCTAAAGGATTCTTGTCCTTAAAAACCTACTTTTTTTCCTCATCAAAAATGAAGGTTTTCACTTCACTGCAATATACTTGGTTATTTCCAGCCAGGAATTCCAGCTGCCTCCCTCTGTTTTGTGGCTCCGTGTAATAAAGCATTCTCATACTGTATATGCTGCTTTTTGACACCATGACGTTCTGGGTTTTTCCTGTTACCTTTGTTTGTGATGATGGTGTTTCAGGAACAATTGGAAAAGCCAGCTCAACTCAGCTCAGCTCAGCTCAGCTCAGAGCTTGCTTTGCAGCCTCGCCTTGCTCTGTAGCAGCAGGTTTTCAGACTGCCCTGACTGAAGTGCAAGGACAGAGTGGGATTTGTTCAAGGACACGCAGAGTCCCTGGTTCAACCGGGATTATATCCCATCCCCAGCGTCTCCCTGACTTCCTGGTCTTTACTCTAAGCTGTGAAAAGACACGCAGCTGTCGTGGAACAGACTGGTGTAGCGAAGCAGCACAGCTCCAGAGGCATCTCCAATGTGCAAGCCCACACTGCGATCTGTATAAACAGAGCTTGGCATTGCCCAATTCAGTGGCTGACTTTCCATTTTGTTTTTTCTATTGTTTTCTCTTCTGAGGAGGGAGGGGGCATGGAAAACTAGCAAGACATGAGGCACCCTGAAGGGATCAGTGCCAAATTGCTGCTTGTGTGTACACACACTGAGAGGCTTCTACAGAGCAGGAGCTGAGCCTGAGCAACAGGACTGAATCCTGCTTGCTAATTCATCTGAAATACACATTTTGTGTTGCTTTGGGTGGTGTATGATTTCACAGAGGGGAGGACAGAGAGGCACAACTGCAAGTCAAAACCACTCTGTTTGTGTGGGCAGCTCCATCCCTCACACTGCTCCTGCTTTGCTGGCTCTTGGAAGTGCACTCACCTTTCCAGTTCCTCATGTTGTCTAAGCTGGACAAGGAGATCCTCCTGGGCACCAGGGCGACCTGAGCACGGCAGATCCCTGCGTGCCCGTTCTGGAGGGCCCCGCCGCCCACCTCGTCCCCTCTCCTGTCTGAGAAGTGGGTTGGCTTGGGCGGCCGTGGCGGGGGCGTGTTGGACAGCACGTCCAGCTGTGTTACGCCGTAGGGCAGCGTGTTTTGGCTCTTGTCAATCTGAAATGTTGGTGTCAGCGGCGTTCCCAGCAGTGGAGAAGAGGAGGAAAAGTCACTGGATGGCCCACTAATGTCTATATTCCTGGACACGATGCTGGGATTTGCCAGTGGGGCTCCGTCCTGGTGCACAGTGCCAGCACTGGTCGGCTGTACAAGGTATAAGGAGGGCTGGGATTGCAAGGAGTCCACAAAGACATCGTCCGATGATGTTTGCTCCAGAGATCTGTCTGAATTTGACCAGCTGTCACACCTGCAAGGAGACAAAGGTCAGGACCCGGGCTTTCCTTTCCTTCTGGCCGTAAGAACACAGCAAGCAAAAATCCCAACGCCAGCTGGGACAATCCAGTCTTGCCCCAGTTTGGGACAAGATCTGTCCTTTCCCTCTGAGCAGGACTGGAGGCTGACACACTTTGTGCAGCACCTTGGGCAACAGCAGGTCTCTGGAGGGAGGCTGTGAGATCCCCAGCCACCCACCCTGGAAAGGGACAGGACCAAAATTATGACACTCAACGCCTAATCTGTGCTATGAAAAGCGCCCTGTAAATTGGATTAGGCTGGGGGTCCCCTGCCGTGCTGGGGAGCCACCCCTGAGTGGCAGGGCGCCCTGGGGCTGCGTGCCCCAGTTTCATCCCTGGACAGGCAGAGAGAGGCTCCAGCCCGGCACATCGGGCAGATCCCACTCACCGGTTGTGGCTGAGCTTGCCCGACTCGCAGTTGGAGAGGAAGAGGTAGTCGGGGAGGAAGACGGACTCGGACTCGCTGGGGGTCTCCTCGGCGGCCGCGTCGGCAGCAGCGTGGTCCACTGAGAAGGAGGGGTCGGCGATGCGGGAGGCGTGGGTGGAGGCGGCCGGCGAGGGCTGTGGGGACGAGGTGGTGTGAGACAGGCTCTCCACAGAACCTGCAATGGCAACGGATGGCCCGGCTGAGGGACAGCTCTGGCTCGCCCCGGCCCTCTGCCCGTCCCGGCTGTCCCCGCTCTGCTTTTGCACCAGGGGTGTTTCACCCCAGAGCGGCAGTGAGTCAAGGCAAACACTGCCTCTGAGGAGACGGGAGCCTGATTTTGCTCCCTCTGCCCAGGCTGTCAAAATCTTCCAGGCTGCAGGAGGTGCAGACCCCCATACTCTGGGGTCCCCCACTCCTGCAGGACCGAGGCATCCCTCCTGGAGCCGGCAGTGAAGAACAGACTCTGCTGAAGAAAGAGCTGAGGCACAACCCCAGCCTGCTTCATCAAGTATTTTTTTAGTATCTAATGCAAATAATTAATTATTCATCTCCAACACTTCAAATTAATGGTGACAAGGAAAGGGATTGATTTCTTCCCACCTTCTAGATCTCAGTGGACAAAACTGAGCTTTGTGGCTCATGGAATAGCCAGACAAGCTCTGAACTTGTCTGCAAGATTTTTATGCCTCTCTGGGCTGGACATCAAACCACAAAAGCTGTGCTGTGGCTGTTACTGCCCAGCTGGAGGCTTCTTGGCTCTGCTGAGAAAAGTGACACTTCTTCTCTGGTGGCCACATGGCACAGGGGAGCCTGTGCTCAGTGACAAAACAGAAATTTTGACTTCTCTGGGCATAACACTGCAACGTCCCCAGCCCAGAACGGGATGGCAGTGGGACAGGAGTGGGACTGGGCTGCAGGTAGGGGGGCTGGCCCAGAGCTGGCTGCCTGCTCGCACCGCCAAGGCCACCCTTCAGTGGCAGTGTGTGTCATTCAGACTCATCTGGCCTGGGCACTGCCCTGCAGCAGAGACAAGTCTGGTTCTGTTCCTCCACCAGCCTCTGTCCCTGCTAGAGAGCTGGGCAGAAGGGAAGGAGTCATGGCTGAGCCATACAGAGTCAAGCTGAACGCAGCTTTTGGGGCATTTCAACTCAAAAAATCAAGTGCAAGTCAGACCTCCCACAATGGGCATCTGTGGAGTGCGTAGAGTGTCTTTACAGAGCAGGTCCCGAAAAGCACCGGCTCCTGGCAGCAAGCTCAAACAGGGGCACCAAGAGCACAAGTCCTCAGTTAGAGAATATGGATTTTTCTAATGAAGTTTCAGGTTGCTGCACAGCAGTTCCCCCACCAGAGCTGTGTGGGGATGGGGCAATGCTCACTGGGTCCCTGACACCTGCAGGGCTTGGCAGTGGGTGCTCATCTCTTTGTTTTTGCTGTGTGGTTTTTTCTTTTCGAAGGTGGGTTTTGCAGCTTTGACTCAGGCAGTGTCTGTGCCAAACATGAGAAACCATCAAGTGCTGATAAAACCACACCAAGAATAAACAGACCTTCAAAGTGTAGCAAGATAGCAAGATTTCTCTAATGCTGATACCCAAACATGATGGAAATGCTGGGAACCAACCCCTGAATAAAACAGCTGATCTTCCCTTCCTGCACTATCCTACACCTCATCCCTTTGAATTTGGGTGGGAGCTGCCTCTTTCCTTCCCATCCACCAGCAGGGAGTCTCTGCTGCTTGCTCCCTTTAGCTTCAGAGGTCTTGGGCAGTGCTGGGCCTTGGGACAGCAAGGTATGTAAGAACATGCTTAAATCCAAGTTTAAGCAAAAGATTTGCTTTAATTTTGAGCAGATGCTTATAGCAGCAGGGTTTCAGCAGTAAGCATGTGGAAGGAATGGCTTTCACAGGGTTTCACATTTGCAAAGCAGAGATGAGGGCTGCAGCCTTTCCATCTGAAAAATTACTTTTGTTCATCATGCTAGCTCAGACAATAACTCTGTTTTCAAATCTTGGACTTGGAGAGCTGTCTTGCAAGCTGACAATGATCAAATATACCCTGGGCTAACTCCCTAGGGATCTCAGAAAAGCATGTTCACTTCACCATCTGACTACATTAAAAAAAAAACAACCCACAACAAACCACCAACTAAAACTGCCACAACGCATAAGAAAGATATTAATGACATTCTGGGTTATTAACACAGAGAACGAACAGGCCTGAACTCCATCTGGTACTCACAGGGTTTAGCCATGGATTATCCCATCAGGAAAGGCTGCGAGCTGCAGACCACATGGCAACGGTTGTGAGCAGGAGGGAGGGATGGGGACAGCACAGACCTGCCCTTTCCTAACCTTCAGGGGCTCAGCCAGCTCCTCACAGACTGTCCCTGTCCCTGCCAGCTCTGCTGGTAACCGAATCGTGTGCATTAGAACTGTACCGCGACAGCAGCCGGGCAGAATAAATTATGCATGGCTACTTTCAACAGTGAGAAGGCAGAGAATAGGTTCGGTGCCCGCCCTCCCCTTTGCCAGAGAGACAGCAGGAGGCTTCAGCTGCCAAAATAACTGCTTTGGTGGGTACTAACCCAAAAGATTTCTGCCCTGTGGTCATAGGGAAAGTCACCACAAAGGCTGCAGAGCGTCTTCCACAGTGACTTCTCCCATCAGTGAAGGGCATTGCTTGGAGAAACAGAGGGCTTTTCCCTCCTGCTGCAGACCCCAGCCCACTCCCCAAGAATGGTTATGGTGCAACAGCAGTGCAGGGACACTGTGGAATAGGGGTGCTCTGCTCACATCACCCATCGCCCAGGCTGCACTGACAAACCAAGGAGGCAGAAATAATAGCAGTAAGACTTCCTAATCAAATGGGTTAAACAAGCTTCCCACTTGTTTCTCCAATGAAAAGCTGTTATGTTGGACTGTGTCAATTAGCCATGGCTTCAGCTTGCACATGGGATAAACTGTGCCCCTGATGTCCCACAGCCACCTCATGCCACCCCCTCCCCTGCCCCAGACACCTGGGCCAGCCATCCTCTCGATCCCCTGCATGGCCCTGAGTCCTGTGGGCCTGGGGAATGATGGCTCTGTTGGGACGCTTCACAAAAATGGAAGCAAGTTTTTGCATAGAGTGGCAGGAAAACTGGGAGCAAGGCCTCTGCCTCTCTCCTCCAGCTGACTGCCCAAAGGCACCAGCTCCTCCATCATCTCCAGCACAGCCAGCAGCAGTTTCTTGTGGCAGCAGTGTGTGAGTGCTGCTGGCAAGTCCTTCCTGACAGCCGCCCTCCCAGGTGCTTCCTGACATCTGCCTGGAGCTGGCATGTCATCTCTGCCTCTCAGCTGTCCCCTCTCCTGTTGACTTCGGAGCTGTGCTCACAGGAGCCACGGCTTTCGTAACTTCTCTCTGCATCTGGCTGACAACACTTCTGGTGTGGGGACCTGGCTGTTCATCCAGCTTTGCCGCTGGAAGCGACTAACTGGGAACAACAGAACAGCATTTAAAGCTGAGTCACTGCATCAACTTGTGGCAGCACTTTGTGCATTAAACAGAGAAAGCAGCAGATTGTGTTTTGGCCTCAGTCACAGCAAATTTTCAGCGATGAACAGATTAAGAGTGACATGACTCATATCAGGGACTCGTATTTTTTTAAAAGAGTAGCATTCAAATTAAAAAAGCATGTGGCATTTAATAGGGCTTTTCTAATGTTAATTTTAAGGGTAATTTGTTTAAACCTACAGGCTCTTGGAGGATTTAGGAGATCCTGAAAAGCTGAAGCAATTAGCAACTGTTTGAAATGTGATGTGCAACTTGTGGAGCTGTGCAAACTTAAACCAGGGGATCTGGATGTGCTTGGCAGCCTGACCTGGATACACCCCAGACCTGAGCTCACCGGCAGGAGCTGCAGGATAAATAGAAGTTCTTAGGAGCTATTTGGCATTAGAGACACAGTAAGTGCCTGTCTGGAGGCTTAGCTCATGTCATCCTTGATGAGGGCTGCAAGTTCAGGTGCCAGACTTTGCACTGAACCAAGGCAAATGCTCTGCACTGCTGAACTTCTTGGGGGGTAATATCTGCCTTGGAAAGCTGGAGTGTCAGCTTCCTCAGCTGCTGCTGCAAGAGCTGTCATTTCTCATCCATCAGTGCGCACACTGGCAATCTCTGCTGGGAGAGAAACACACTGAGTATTGTCCATGTGTAAGTCTTACAAGCAACAGCACCCTGCACCAGCAAAACAGAGCAGGCATTTCCCAGTATAAATGCATCTATCCTGGGACAGGCACTGTCTTAGCTCCTCTGCAATGGACCCCATCCCCTATGCCCATCCTCACACGGTGCCAGGAGAAGGCTGCCTACACATTTAAGAGACAAAAGTTATTTGCCTCTATTCTGTTTTGCATGGAAGGGTTTACTTTAATTTCAGAGTAATTGGTAAAACTATATCTAAAATAATCCTGCACCAGAAATAACAATCCAAGGGCAACAACTCAGTGTCAACGAGGGCAGACCAGTGGGAAGGTGGGGATTTGATATCCCTAGTTACATCCAAGCTCCAAAGGGCCATAGACTCCAATCCCTCAAAGTTACCAGCCCTACTTTGAAATTTGTATTCGTGGGCAGCTTGTACCGACACATAAAAATCTGTCAGCAAGTTTTCATGGTGGTTTCTGAAGTGAATGGGAGAAGAACAGACACCGCATTTGTAACAGGACCACTGCAGTGTTCTTCCCACTCCTATTTCCCTCAGAAGACACTGCTCAAGAGAAGGCTAAGCAATGGCATGAACCATGACAGATTAGAATAAAACCTTTTGTTTCCTTTCAAGCTGCTGGGTAATGGTGTGGTCATGCAGCACCTGCAGACCCCAGTAGCACTCTGAATGCAGCAGCACAAAGACCATGGAAGGATAAACTGCCTAGCCGCACTACTGGGGCTTGTGTCCCTCCATGGCCACCCTTTTCTACTCTTGCACTGCCTTTTATCACATTCAAAGGCTTCATTCTGACTCATTTCCTCTGAAACTCTAGAACTGCTGCTGTATCTGCCCCTTGGAATTGTCAAAGGAAAGACAGATTGCTGTTATCTGAGCCCAATTGTCTCATTTAAAAGGTAAGTTAATGATGACACAGGTCCCGACTTTAATTACTGGCTACATCCATCTTGGAGTGGTTAATTCTTGGCAGCTTTTCAAGAAACTCACTCTGCTGAATATATACAGGTGTAGGGCCTGGCAAAAGAGCTGCCTTTATGTTTCACTGGCAGGACAATCTTTTAAGTCTAGGCTCACACTTTAACATTCTCCTGTCCTCTGCCTTTTCTTTATTTTCTCTTATTAACAGACCAAGGCAGCTTAGTATTTCTGTCATTGATTTATGTACACACATATACACCCAAGTCTGAGCACATTCCACATCCAGCAAAGCCTGAGAAAATGGGAGTTTTGCAGGATGCTATCCTGGAACAGGTGTCTCACATTAAGCCAAACTAAATAAATACAGGACATGTAATGAAAAAAACAGCCCCAGAAGATAACACTAAGTCAGCTTTTCACATAAACAGCACCTTTTCTTATTAAGGGCCTGCTGTTTGTTCTAGCAAGAATTGCTTCATCCGAGTGAGACCAAGCAGTCAGTGAGTATTTCCACCCCGAGATCTTTCAGACCAGGGTTCAGCAGCATCTCAGTGCTGTGTGGAGCTACAGGAGCCACAGACCTGTTCCACCTGCCCAGCCCAGCCTGACAGCAAGGTCCATGCCTCCTGTCACCCCTGGGCATCCTCCCAGCCCCCAGGATGAGCGCGATCCTACCTGTGCCATCTTCTAAATGTCCAAAATTACAGATCTGGCTGATATTGTGCACCCAGATCTGCATCTCCTCCTCAGTCTTGGCTACCAGGTAGAAGGTGCGGTAAGTGGTTCTCACAATGAAGACAAAGTTGTTCTGGAATTCCTTCTTGATGAAGTTGGGCCCCGAGTGCTTCAGCACTTCGCACTCGTTGAGGTCGATGATGCGGATGGGTTTTTTGGAGTGGTTGTTCCTGTAGTATTCCAGCACGTCGGGGTTCCCGCTCATGCGGCCCCTGCGCAGCACGAACCAGCGCTTCCGCCAGGCCTGCGAGGGGACACACAGGGTGACAGCCATGAAACACAGCAGCCAGCCACACACAGGATCTGCAGGGTTTGGAAAGGCCTCTCAGCTTGTTGAAACCAGTCATCAACCCAGCACTGACAAGCCCCTCATGAAACCATGTCCCTCAACACCACATCTGCATGGTTTTTGAGGACTTCCAGGGACGGTGAGGGCTCTTTCCTCTCATCCTGTTGCTCGTTACCCGGGAGAAGAGCCCAACCCCCACCTGCTCACAACCTCTTTTCAGGTAGTTCTGGAGTAATAAGGTTCTCCCTTAGCCCTCTCTTCTCCAGATCGAACAACCTTAGGTCCCTCAGCTGCTCCTCATAGGATTTGTGCTCCATGCTTATTTTCTTTCAGGTTTCATAGTTGTTTTGATAAGCTGGCCAAATTGGGATTTTTATTTGATGCACTTGCTATCAGCTTGCATTTGAGATAGGAAAAGTGACAGAGGGCTGTCCCTTGGAGGTTAAGATGAGCGAGATTCTCCCTTCCCCTCACCCTGCCAACATGATGCAATCAAAATGATCCAATACGTCACCACCTCATCCAGAGAACAGATAACGTTTTTCTTTGTAAAATGAAAATACCCAGAACTGCACGTACCTGGAAACAAATGCCTTTTGCCCAGCAAAGCCAGGGCTCCAGATACCCTGTGAAGCTTCCCTCCTATGGTTTTCAGTGCTGCTACAAAGCTGTTAATGAGCTTCCAATTATTTCTGAAAGCCCAGAACAAACCCTAAGGGAGCTGTAGTGCTAAAAGTTAAACAGAAAACTTCAGCACCTTACAAAAGGATGATTATTTACACAGGCACTGTCAACCTAAAACGGACCTGGCAAGCACTGATGTTTTCTGACCCCTCTGACTGAAGGTATGAGTCCCACACAGGCTTAAATGAAGCCTTGGCAGCATCAGTTACCAGATGCAGCATCACTTATAAAGCTATATGCAAGTTTCTAGGAACAAAATAATTTACTTTCCCCCTTTCTTTTTTTTCCCCCAGCAGCTGTTTTTGTTCATCAACAGTATAAGCACCTCTGTGTTGATTATAGCTGTCACCAACACACCTAATCTGAGGGCCAGAAGAAATCAATCCTGAGCTCTGACCCGCAGAGCAAAGAAAAAATAAGACATTAGGAGCTTTGCCCTTACCAAACTCTATAAAAACTGTGATGGAGAAGCTGCCTGCTAACCTGTTTCCCTGTGGATACACAATTTGATCAGGTTTATCATCGGGCTGGCTCTGTGAGACTGGAGATGGAGAGGTGCCCAGTCAGAGTGGCTCATGACAGGAGAGGAGAGCAGGGCTGAGTCTGTGTGAGAAAACGCCGGCTATCACAGCTGAGCAGCCGTAGAAACAGGGCTGAGGGGAAACAATGCCAGATAGCTGCCCAAATCTGCTCTGCCCTTGGGAAGGGTGGGCCCCCGCTCCATCTCCCACAGGGTGGCCCTCAGCACCTTCCCGGGGCTGGTGGTGGGGCCCAGGCAGCCCCCAGGCAGCTGAAAAACAAGTCCATTTTTCCTGTGGGGTAACACAGGGACAGCAGGAAAGGGGAAGGGAGACAGAGGAGCTGCCCTTTGGTGATATTACAAGGTCCAACAAGGCACCATGGAGTGCCCCAAACTTTAATGTGCTCTGAGCCTCATGGTGGTGGTACCTCGCTGGGAGCTGCAGGAACCGGAGCAAACACCTGCCCGTGCTGCCATCCCAGTGCTGAGCCTGGAACAGAGGGGAGGGAGCAGCACCCAGGGGTGGCAGCCTGAGCCAGCAGTGCAGCTGAATCAACATTTGCACACTCAGATCTTCAGAGCTATTTAAGCACTCAACCCGTCTTGAAATCAGGTGCCAAGGCAGGGTGGCAGCGGCAAGGGACGATGGGGAGAGCGCTGGAACCACCTGGCGAGCTCACCTGCTGCCCTGTGCCAGGGATGTGCCGTGCCTGACACCCAAGAGCCGTCTGAGGGAGCAAAATCAGCCGACACTGCCTCATCCAACACTGAGAAATGGGGAATGCCGCCAGCCCAGTGCCCCAGCACCCAGCTGGGGCTGGACACAGGCAGGCCAGCACCAGCGAGGGTGCAGAAGGGTGGGAGGGGATGGGATCAGCTCTTCCCTGGGTGCTTGCTCTCAACATCAGCTTCATTGCACCATCAAAATGCATCCAACACGCACACAGTGCATTTGCACCTCACCTCTCCAGGCTCCTTTTGCTGTCCTCCACTTTCTAAGGGAAAAGTGGCATCAGCTGCTGACATAACCCAGTTACCTGCGTGGGTGGGGTTGGAGGACCATCTTTTGCACCTCCTCTCACACTTGCCAGATCCAGTTTCATCACTGTCTCCCCAGACTCATTTCTGTTCTGAAACTTTCCCCAATATATGCCTTTAGCCACAAAATGTTGCCATCAAAACCGTTTTGCTTATCCTACAGTGCTGAGTGACAATGCACAGGGTTTTTGAGCCACTTGCAGGATGCCTGCAAGTGGCAGGAGCAGGTTTGCTATTGCCAAAACCCAGCACTTGCCCTGTTCTGTGGCATAGGCAAAGCAGGGGTTTTGGTTCTGGCACACCTTTCAGCTGGAGGCTCTTATCTCTGAGTCAAATGTGCCTCTCCTCGTTTTCCTGGCATTTGCCTGCAATCTGCCATGTCCCTCCTTTCCCCAGAGAAAGGGGATGCAGCCAAGTGGGGTCACTGGGAGCCCGGCAGTGGCAAGTCTTGGCCAGGTGAGACAGCAGCAGCAGCTTTTTTATCTCAGGGCCCCAGCAGCTCATACACCCTGGTGCAGGGGGTGAACCCCACAGTCCCTGTCCACAGGGCAGGCATTTGTGCCCCTCTCCAGGGCCCACTCCATCCCCATGGCAGAGCATGGTGGGTTTTACATGGTTGTACATCCTCGGTAGTTTCCTTTTTACCGTTTACCAGGTGCCAGGCTGCCTCCTCCTCTCCCGTTACAGGACCATCCCTGTGTCTGCTGAGGGTGTCGGGACAGGCTAAGAGAGCAGCTTGGAGCCCCTGCAGTGGTTTGGAGGAGGCAGCAGGGCCAGAGTGGCAGGGCTGTAGTGAGGAGGGATTTATTTCAGCTCATCAGAGCCAATAATATCTGGCAATATTTAGTCTGGAGCTGCACACACAGCCAAATTTACAAGAGAATGTGGATCAATTTAAGGGTGAAAGACTGCACTCCCATGGCTAAGATGAAGTAACCTATATTCTTCAATAAGTACTGACTCCTGGGATTCAGCCCAGGCTCCTCAATTGCCTTATGAAAGGGTTCTGTGCATCCAGATTATTACATCTGAAATATCACATTTATTGGGGGGCCTCCTGAAATTGTTATCTTCTTGATGAAGGAGTGATAGGATGATAAGAAGTTTACACGTCCTCCAAAGCTTTGTGGGCACTAGAGAGAAGGCTGTATCAGAAAAACTCAACTACCATCAAGACAAGAGCCAACATCAATCTAGAACAATTTTCATCTACTCTTCTTACGTGAAACAGTTCCATGCCAAAAGAAAGAAAGAATTTGCGGCAGCATTGGTTGGCTGCCAGCACGTTCCTTTGTGTAACACAAGCTACCAGTGTTTTTGTCTTGCTCCTGAATTTTTGACTTTGGAAATTGCAGAGCCACTTCTGAAATGAAGAGGAGCAGCTCTGTTTCCATTTCGGTAGGATTTCTAAGAAAGAGATTGCTCCTTCCACAGTGTGACGTCTCTGCTTCTGCTGCACGAGTGGTGTGAGGCTTAGAGGGCTGCTCTTACATGTGAGTGTTTGATCTGCCTCAGCAATGTCAGACAAAACAGGCCACGAGCAAACCTATTCTGAGCTGAAAAACAGCTGGCTAGTGAACAAGGCAGAATGAGAGCTGAAAAGGCTTAGCCAAGGACCTTCATCACTTACCTTCTGCCTGAGGACCATGTTCTCATTTGTTTGTACAAGATATCCAGCATTTGAAATCTAAATAATTTATTAGAGGACACACAAGCTCAGTGAGGTAAATTGGCCTGAAATGCAGTTTGCCCTGTGGATTTTGATTTTTTTTCTGGTTTTAACAACGAAACACAGAACAACCAATAAACTTGAAATTCTTGACCAGCTATATTAATGCTTACAACTCCCCCATGAGGATAATCTTCATTTTACAGAATGCAGCAAAGAGGATGGCAGGGGAAGCAAAAAGAAGGGTGGCTGTGTGCTGGTTCCTCTCCTGCCTGGCGACCTCACAGCCGTACTTCTGGCACAGGACATGTGCTGGTCCCCTGGCACTGAAAGAAGAGTTTGAGAGCTTAGTGATGGGGATAACTGCAAAAGGCTTCACTATTTGGGATTTCTTTCATTCTGCAAAATCTCTTGGAGAGAGGAAAGCAGCAAATCCCACCAGAGAAAGGTTTGGGATGGCCTCTCTCCCACAGCTGGCTGAGGGCTGGGAGTTTCAGTGCACAGCGTTCCTCCTGCCACTCGCTGCGGGTCCACATATTAAGACACCACCCCGGGACAAAGGAACTAGCAGAACTGCAGGATGATTGTGCCACGGGAATGCTAGCACTTGAGACAAGTTTTCACAGCCTGTCTTTTTTAAAGAACAGTTTTTAAACATATTCCTGTGGAAAAAAGAAGCTAAGCGGAACTTTGTACCATTTCCTATAAATGACCCAAAAGAGGAAGTTAAAATTCATATGTAGACAGGTTTGTAAGCAGCTGATTCTAAGCCCATTAAGACCATATATGTTAACAGAGGTTCTCTGCCTGCACAGAGCCAGAGCTGTCAGGGCTGCAGGGCACAGTCCCTGCAAGAGGGATCTGTGCACCAGCAAGGAGTCAGGACCAGCTCCCAGCAAACATCCCGTGTTCAAAGAGGGCATTGCTGGGAGCTCTTTGTGCCACTCTCTCAAGAGCAAAGGGCCAGTCCATGCAGCTGATGCTCCTCGCACTGTGAGACCCTTGCAGAAAGGCTCACACCCCGGCAGCCTGCAGTGCTCAGTAATTACTAATTTGATTTACTCCCTCACAGAAATCTGAGATGAAAAGGACCTCTTAAACCACCCAGCCTGTACCCAAGTTGGAGTTATGGTTTTGCTGCCTCAGTTGTGGCTGTCGGTCTGCAGCACCCATCAGCTCTGCATAGTAAATCTCTCCCTGATGAGGCTGCCTGCTTGTCCCTTCCAGTGTGTCCCTGGGGGGCACTCTGGGAGCAGATGAGCTCATTGACCATCACTCACTGGTTTAATGCTTCTCTTGGATTTTGTCTCCCTTATTTTCCACTCAGCTCTCACAAATGTCTTCAGCAGTGAGAGGCTGAAACTCATGGTTTATGACTGGGAAAGAAAAATCAATAAATACTGAATTTCAGAGAGGGATACTCCTCCCTTAGGCCCTTCCTCTGCCTCCAAAGGCATGTAATTCTATTTAACCTAGAGAATAGAAGAAGGAATTTTTTGCAGTCATTTTTCTCCCTTTGCTTGAGTGCCTGGAAGTTGAGGGGTGTTCCTGCTGGTGCTGCAAAGGCATCCACTCTCCCATCCCCTGCCTGTTCATGCCCACTGCACCTCTGCTTTCTCGAAGTTAAGGCTCAGCTCTGGTGGGAAAAAGCTCTGAGCTCACCAGTGTTTCCATACAAAACCACTTTCCGCACAAATGGTCTGGCTCATCCTGTGCAAAGGATCGCACAGCAAGCTCGGGACAGGCTACAGCCTAACACTGTATTTCCATCTGCTATGTGTGAATCTTTTATTGAGTCATTTGTCTTTCTGAGTGTGGTGGTTTCAGAATGACTCTAAATGAACCTCGTTTCAAGAATCACCATGAGCCCGAGGAGGAGATGTGACGGGTGCATAGCATAAGGGGAAATACCTTCTTCTTTTCAAGGTGATACAGCTATGTTAATTGACTAGAAACACCAGTCAAAAAATTTCCTGCACTTTAAATGCAACGAGAGCTTTGTAATAAAGCACCTTAGAGGACATCCTGGAGAAGCAAAGAGGTTTCCTTTGTTTCTGTTTCTTTACCTAAAGAAACCGGTGGTTTGTGAAGAAAAAATGACACACATTTTAAAAAGGGAAAAAAAAATCCCCGAGTCATATGTTGCCTGCTAACCTACACACATTCCCATTGACTGCTATACATCCTAATCCGTAATATTTATGGTGCTTTACATATACAAACATCTGCAACAGAACGAGTCACTTCTATGTAATAAACATGAAGATTCTTTGTAACTCTAATGAGTTTGTTCAGGCATGGAGGGTCAAAGTCATAGTGACCCAAAAACTTGGGAATTTTAAGTTCTTAAAATACTTGCGGAAAATACGAAAACAAGTTCTGAAAGTAAAATCAATAGTGAAACCACTTCATTTTGGGGAGGGAGAAAGGAGCCAGACACTTGGATGAGTTACAATGAAGTAACTCCCCAGCTGCACTTGGCTGTGGTTCATTTGGGCTAACAAGATGGTAAAGATGTTCTCACTCGCTTTCAGGAAACAACCGGAATTTCTGTGACTCGGCATCACTGTAAAGCTGTGCCCAAAGCGATCTGGAAAACTGATGAAAAATCAGGCTAAGGAAAAGAAGGGCTGTGGTGTGAGATCTGCGCAGGGCTGGGAACAGCCTTGGCCCCAGGATGGCCACCTTCGGTCTGGGCTGCCAGCACTTCCACTGGACCGCCAGCTCTCATCAGGAGGATCCTGCAGTGGGTGAAGGAAAGCCATGGGTGGAGGGATGCTGGTTTTGGCCAGCTGCCCTTGGCCCTGCCCTGGGCAGGCAGGTGAACCCTGTCCCACCAGCATCCCTGCGTGCTGTGGCACCAGGCGGGGGTACCAAAGGGCTAGGGCACCAGGGTTGGACTGGAGTCATGTCATGAGCACCCTCATGAGCATCCTCATACCCTCTGTTCCATTTTGTCTGTCTTTTTCACTTTCAGTGGGGATGTAAAATAGGTCACACAGCTCAGAGCAGAGGTCCCAGCGGCAGAAGACTGCACTGGAATGATTAACACCATTCCTGCCACCCAGAGCCCTCCGCTCCTCCAGGATATTTTTCCTTCCCAAGGGCAGGCACAGTGAAACATTAATTCCTTTAAGCTGCCCCTCAAATGACACCTTCTGACTGCTGCTACATTTTTGCGAGCATTTAAGCTCCCTGACAGTGAAGACTTACAGGCAGGACTCTTTACATGAGGATGTTTACAGCCTCACAGGCTAGCCAAGAGTTTTAGTTCCATATTCCCTCGCAGCATGTTTATATGGAGCATTTTAAATGACATTGTTATCATCCTGAACACAGATTAAGTTTCTGGAGTGCTTTTTTTCACCTTTGAATCCTAAAGCACTTGACAACTGGTACATGATAGTTACAGCCTCCATATGTTGTGATTTGTTCACCTGTCACAGGATACACCTGCCTCTGAAGTTACACTGTGTTCCTGACAATCGGGCTGCTTCTCCACACACCCACAGGGATGCACTCCCATCTGTGAGTTTGGCTTCAACCAATCTGCTGTGACACTTTTGCATCTGAAACCTATTTTTTACCTGTGTAAGGTGGCAGAGGTCGATGGACAGAGAACTGCTGGTCTGGCTTGATGCCACTCCTCTGGTCAGTTAAGAAAAAAAAAATTGGATTTCTCAGGATGCAGGACTGGGCTTTTTACAGAAACAATTGAAAACAGAGAGAAAGGAGAAACTTAATATAATGACACAGGTCTTCCTTGATTTAAAAATTAACTTTGTTGTCTGCCACTGAAGCTTTACATTGCCCAATAGGAATTCCTACTGTTACATGAAAAGTACTTGTATAAAATTACCTGGAAACTCTTAAGATCCCTCTGGCTTGTTCACAGTAAATTCTTTAATACTGACTTTAGTAACAAGATATAATCTTGAATAGAGGTAAATTTTGATTTCTTAGAATGGCTTTAATCCAAAGGTCTTGCACAGTCTTAAAGGATTTTTGGAAGACTCTGCATGGTTTCTTGAGATCTTAAAGAAAAATAGTTTGCTCCCAGGATGTTTAAGAAACAACAGTTCTAAAATACAAATTCTGGATATAAGCATCTGCTGGATAACTGAATCTAGCTAAGTCACAGGAGTCTTCAGTCATTTTTGGAAACAAGTATAGGAAAATGTATATACCAAAGGGACTGAAGCTTGGACAAATTTTGAGCAAATTTGCTAAACTAATAGCTTTTATGGAAGGACTCCAAACCTGCTTCGCTAAGGAAAGAAGCAGAGTTTGGGCTAATCCCCTTTCTTGTCACTTGCAAACACAATGTGAATACAGATGTGCAAAGCAGTTAAAGCCTAGAAAGAACTGCCTGGAGATTGCGCCCTGCCTCAGGCTATCGGGAGTCCCTCTCCCTCTATTTTACTTAGAACTGGCAGTTTTCTCAGTATTCTTTACACAAACAGAGCAAATTTTGCTGTTTCACCTTGTTAACTGAACATGTGGTGTGAAGTCAGCAACAGCCGCCAGCCTATCTACAACTGTCTGTGCTCACATGATGCTGCAGCTCCAGCATAAACAGGAAATTGGGCAAAGTCACTCTTTTAGCAGGGGCCCACAACACTGCTTAAAAAAAAAACAAACCCTTCACCAACATGCTGTCAGACCTAATGAAGAAAAGCAGAGTAGCCAGCAGGAGCAGAGTAAAAGCTGCAAATGTTTAGGCTGTCGCACTTCTGCCTGATCACAACAACGTGGTTCAGTGTCAGGAAATGCCCCCACGTTCCGTGTCCTGCTCAGCTGATCTGGGTGTGCACAGGAGTAAGGAGCTGTATCCTCCACATCCCCTTCGGGCCAAATCTGGGCTGTTCTTTTTTACATCCTTATTGACTTCATGGCTACACGCTGCAAAGACTTTGACCTTTGCACTTCATTTCACTCCTAAAATTGCCTGGAGAAAGGAAGTGTGCGGGAGGCAGGCAGAAAAACAGGGAGGAGGCGCACATGTGTGGGAGGACTTGTCGTAGAGAACAGGTCACTTTTGTTGAAAATAAGAATCAACCTTTCTGCACATATGGACAAAGATAGAAAGAAAAATAGGAATAGATCCAACCTCACAACAGCAGCTATATGGTATGCAGATGAGCTCTGGTTTTAGGCAAGTGGAGTGGGGCGCTGATTTAATTGCAGGCTCCAAGCTACACAGACTCAAAGATCTCTGGGATCTACGTATCGGCTTGAAATCAGTCCCACGGGAACCACCCGGCCTTTGCAGTGACATTTAAACCCCACTGATGTAAATGGCAAAGCTCCCATTTGCTCCAAGGGGGCTAGGTCCTCCTCTAGACAGAAAGCTTTGAGAAATTCAGAGATTCCCAAAAATGGAAACATGATATGAATAAATTATGTGAATAAAGAAAATCTGCCCTGGACTTATGAGGAGCATTTCTATCAACCACATCAGAAGATGAACTCTCCCTTTGTGGGTCTAGACTGGGTTTTGTGGGATGCACACAGGCTGCCCTAAACACCGATTTTTCTCCAGCCAGAGAGCAAATATCTGCTGGTGCCTTCAGGCATGGTGAAAGCCCTGCTAGGAAGGCAGGCTGGCCCACAGCTCTGACCCTGGCCATGCCTGCTCAGGGCAGGCAATGTGCAGCACAAACACCCACCGGCTCTCCCAGCAGCACGGGACAAGTGGCGAGCCGGGTGCCACGGCTGCCAGGGCTCCTGCGGGAGCACCGGCTGTCTGGTGCACTGGGAGAGCTGTCGGAATGCAACCAGAACAAGAATGATGCTGAAAGAAAGCGAGGTTTGGGAAGTGTTTGTGTCTGTGTTTGTCCCAGAAATGCAACTCGAGCCATCGGGTCTCTGCAGCCTCCAACTGGAAGCGGTGCTGCATGATTCAGATGCTCAGCCGAAGCCAGTCATCACCGGCCAGATTCCCTGGGTGAATATTTACAGAAAACAAACCAGATGATAAACTCAGAGTCATTTGTCAGACCTATTTAGTAAATATTATAATTGTATTTAAGAGCACACCAAGTGTGTGGGTAAGGCACAAACCAAAACAGACGGTGGAATGCGCTGGATGGAGTCTCTACATCACATATACGCAAGCACTGAAGTGTTTTAAGTGCGGCATATTTAGGTGGCCCATGCTTCCTTTAAAGGGGGTTGAGTTGGACTTCAACAACACTGAAGGTGGCTGAAAGAGCTCAATAACTGGTTTTACACCCCTTTGTTAATTTCAAAGTACATTATTAGAAAACCAGCTACACTATGGAATTAAAAAATCTATTTGATTGCAGTTCTGCTGTTTTCACCTCTCTTCTCATCAACTAAATTGTGTTGCTTAACCCTTAATTATTCTCTAGGCAGTGCTACATCTCCAGACCTGGGTGTTCTTCTTTAAAAGCTGTTTTAAAGTAGTCTCTGCTTCACACTTCACAGAAGGCAGGGCTGGTTTTTAAACATTTTTAGACTTTTTATTTTTCTTCCTTAGTTTGTGTAAAAGTGGTCATCACTCACATGGCTCATAATATACAGCATCCACTGCCTGTCATTTTTTATTTTAAAATACATAAACGTTAGGAAAAATATAAACAAGGTTCCTTGTGCCAGGTTTTCTTTTTTTTTGTTTTGTTTAAGAATTCTCTCTGAGTTGTCAGTTTTTTGTTGCTGCTGGGCCCTGCTGTGTCATCCAAGAAAAGAGGGTTTCAGCACTAAGGGTTTGAAGAGATAGCGCCCTGTGAGCTCCGCTTTCCTTCACGTTTTAGGTGCGTTTCACAAAGTCAGCTGGTTAAAGTCAGTTTGAGTATCCAAACATCCCTTGTGTAAACTTCCCATGCTTAGGAGATAACTGCGCGTTCCTCCGCTCCGCTCCGGGGAGGCGATGCTGCCTGTGAAATTCTGCAGACCTGCGCTTTTTTTCTCAGTGCTCTGCCTACTTCACACCGGCCTGTGGAGCAGAATGCTCCAGTGGGGCTGGGAAGGAACAGCAGGGCAAATAACGTCCTAAGGGCATATTTAATGTCTGTCTTCATTTGCATGACTTCTCAAACTTCCCTTGTGGAACCAAATGATGAAATCACAACATGTTCAGAAATATTAAATCATTTCCTCAACATCTGAATATAACGGGCTGCAGAAGGAAAACAATTACTTCTGGCATGTTGCACGCTTTAACGCTCCGAATTCTGGTATCCCTCCATATTTACAGGCTTGCACTCTGATCACAGCAGCATTAAAAACTACGGACCATTATTTATTTCCTAGGAAATGCCCCAGACTTGCCAAACACCAGCTTTGCCTGGACATTGTGGATTCTAGACCACACAGTGCACACCCAGGCAGTAACTTCAGGATGCCCCAAGCCAGCTTCCTACTGCTGGTGCCACTCAGGAATGTGCCTAACCCTGATGGGGCAGTGTCCTGCTGTCTCCATGCTGCGGAAGGCCCAAATTCAACGCGGCACTGAAGGGATGGGGTGTGATGCACGAGACTGCCCTGCCTGGCTGTGCACTCACCTCGGTCTCTCCACTGCCCACTTGACTTGTGTGTGTCTGAGCTTCTGCACTCTGGCCCTGGGGAGAGGCAAGGGCAGGAGAGGGGCTGCCCCTCACCAGCTGGCCGTGGTGCTCCCTGTGCCATGAACAGCTTACACGTGAAATCCTGCAAGGGCTGCTGCTGCCAGGGAGGGCAACAGGGGCTCCCCAAACGGGGAGGAGAGAAAGAGAGAAAAATAAAAGTGCTCATTTCTGCAGAACCTCATGGATTTCACACCCAGAAGGGTTTGTTGCTGTGAGCTGATGAAGCTGCAGCTTGCAAGAGGGCAGGGCAGCTTTCCTGAGCAGGTGCCTTCTCTTTGGGGTTATGTTCAGGCTGTTGTCAGGGATTTGTAATGCAGATCTTCTTTGTGAGTACAGCACGAGTAAAACTCACTGCCAAACTCCACAAATAGTGGAACAGTTTGGGAGTAAAAACAGATTTCAGAAATGAAAGTTCAGCTTGATCTATTGGGAACAACGTGCAATTAATGTGCTCAGCAATGTCTTAAATATGAACAATGTGGGAGAAGGGTAATAGCTCCCTTTCTATCATATTTCAACCTGTCAGCACACTAATCTATGAAACACCAAAATCCAGATTCTTGCTAATGTAAACTGGTAAACGTGGTTGAAGGCAGTGGTACTGCGCAGCCTCTCTGGATCCATGTCTTTTTTAAATAATAAAGCTATCAGAATAGTGTGTGCTTGTGGGATGGTGAAATAGGATCAATGTTACTGTTACAAAAGTGAGGACAATGAGCCAGCTGGGTTTTTCCACAGGCCTTTTCAAAACTACAGCGTTTATTTCTGCTTTTCTGCAACTTCTCAATCTCTTCTCCTGCCTTCCCTATCCCCCTTTTTTTTTTTTTTTTTCTGCATCCTCTCAATCTCTTCCCCTCCTTCCCTTCCCCCCTTTTTTTTTTTTTTTTTTTTTTTTTTTGTGGTTTATGCACTTTGAGCTACACCCAGAAAATGAGGTCACCAGGGAGCAGTAAGGATGTGGATGCAGACTATGACTGCATCATTTGCTCTGTGCATGCTGCTGGCTGCCTTCTCTCACCAGGGCTCCCTGGAAGGAGCCAGGGAAAGGACGAGGAAGGAGGAGAAGGCATCGAGACTGGTCTGCTGCTGCATGGGGATGTCCCACTGCTGCTGGTGCTGGTGCTGGGTGGCGTTGGGGAAACACAAACGGGACACTCCGGCAGGGAGAGGCACATCCTTGTGCCCTCCCGGTGTCTGCAGCTAAAGAAGGGGGGATCCCTCACACCCAGGCTGCTGTTCCCATGAACACACGGCTGGAAGGGTCTGCCATGCCTCCCCCCAGCCGCCCTGTCCTACACCAAGGCTGCACAAGCTCCTTGGCCATCCCCTTTCCTGCCCGTTCCCCTGCCCCACTTGAGCGTGACCTGTGCCCTCCCAGCCTCTCCCAGCCGGTGTCAGTGCCACCACCTTTGTGCGTGTCCCTACACGCCTTCTGCCCTGAGGGAAACACCTGTACACTTGCTCCCCCTGTGCCCTGATGTCCGGGGAACACCTGAAGCACATCTGGGGCACCTGAAGCACATCTGGCTCTAGCGCTAGTGAGGCTGCAGGGTTCCCCAGGACAATGCAATCCCAACCCACTGATGAGGCCATGCTGCTGTGTTGGGGTGAAAGGCCCCCACCTGACCTTGGTAATGACCAAGAAGTCTGTGTTCCGTTTTCCTCTGATGGGAAGAGTTGGTCAATTGCCTTTAAAACCATACCTCAGCCAGCCTAATTCTATAAATCTTCAAAACCAAAAGTGTGCAGTCTTCTGCATAGTCTGCAGTGCTTGCATATGCTTCTGAAGGAAGCAAATATAAGTGTGGCTGATGTTAATACTTAACCTGCTTGAATGCTGTCAACTTGAACTGTAAAACAGGAGCTGAAGTGAAATTCCAGCTGCCTTTGAGTTCCTCTGCTGAATTTTGAAGTAATTTTCAGTTTTGAAGTGGGTTTTATTGCTTCTAATCCTATGGGAAAGATTCATAAAGACAGAAACTAGCAGCAGAAATGCCAAGACAGCCTTCTACACTAAGATCTGCTCCAACCAAAATGTAGACACATAAAAATTCCAAATTCTCCAGAGATACAGCCATTTCCTGATCACTGAATGTGCTAGCAGAGTAGATCCACAGAGCTCTCCCATGTTGAGGACACTGCACTCCCTTCCGAGTCACTGTTGGGTTCTCCTCTTCCTCCCACCAGTGATGCCCCAGCCACAGAACAGTTAAATCACTGAAGGTTTTTGCCCAAAAATTTGCTCTCAGCTTGTTTCAAAGCGTGAAAATCCTGGACAGTCAGTGCCTTCACACTGGCTAAGAAAGCCCTGCCTGAGCATTTATCTTGGGGAGGGTGAGGAGACAGACACATTCACAACAAAGGAACTGTAAGCAACATCCCCGGCTCTGCACTGAACCTACTGTGCTGTCAGAGAAAAACAAAGCAGACTTTCCCTGTGGCTGCCTTCAGTTGAAATATGGTGTTTGGAAGCCATGCAGATTATTCTTTTTATAACAGGTCTCAAATCCATTCTGTTTTAGCAGGCAATGTTTTCTCCCTGGCTCTGCCAATTAGGCTCCTGTCTAAAGTTATTTTAGGAGCGACAGCATGTGGGTATCACAGGCCTGTTGGTGCTTGTAGGTAGTGATGGGAGAAGGGATGCAGGCTTTGTTTAAAGAGAGGTCATTTCGAGGGTGTTTATGTTCTAGGAGCAAAGCAAGACTACAGAATAATAAGTGTTTTCAAAGGCAGAGTTAAAGTAAGAACTAAAAGGGGAGAGTAGGGGAGTCCCAAATGGGCAAGAAAATTGGAAAGACAGGAATGGGAGGAGCAGGAAAGCTGAAGGAAGAAGGACAAGTTAAAAACTGTGGGGACCATGCAGAGAAAGGAGTGGGCTCTGCAGCTCTGCAGTGGGCAGGATGTCACTGAGCAGCAGCTCCATCCCCAGCAGCTCACACACAGCACAACCTGCAGAAGGCTGATAGCAAACCCTTGGCCCCAGCATGAGGAAGGCACAGCTCCTCCAGCAAGGGTTTCTCAAAATTAGACCCAAGTTTTTCCTATGGGTGGAGCAGCCCCATCACATTCTGAGTCATCGGGCCATGGGCTGGCCATTGTGTGCACAGTTATGAGGTATCTCCTTCGCTAAAGCCAAGCAGAAAAGCCAGCAGAACTAGAGGAGGGAAGAGGCCGTTACTGAAATCCTATGAGGACAGTGAGCAATGATGACAGACAATGCCTCACATCCCTGCTCCCACTGCAGGAGCTGCCAGTGCAACAGCAGTGTCCCAAGCACGGTGTGCCAGGCACGGCTGGCCAGGGCAGCTCTGGGAGCTGGCTCTGGAGCACCGCTGGCTGCTCCTAAAGAATTGCAGAGAGCCCTAGAAACCTCCTGTTTTGCTAGTGCACTGCAAGCAGAGGGCAAGAGCTAATCAGGACTTGTACTAATTAAGCTGCCTATTGCTGGGAGAGGATGGGGATGTGGCTGGATGCCAACAGTAATATGGTAGGCAGGATCAGAGGGCTCCGCTGACTCCAGGGAAAATCTACTTGGGTAACCTGGTACTTGTGCTTGCTTTCTTTCCTCTCCTGGGGTTGCCTGTGGAATGATGCAGCCTGTGAAGCCCTTTTGGAACCCCACACCCGCCTAAGGGTGTGTGGGCAGGAGCCCCTGGTCCTGGCAGGAGGGCAGGGCTGTGGTGGGAGGCAGCTGCTGGGTCACATCCCCTCTGCTCAGCCCTGCTGCAGGCTGTGATGGCTGGGGCTGGTGCTGCTGGCAGAGCTGCAGCCTCGTGTTTTTTGACCTTTTACTCTTCCAGAGATAGAAATGGGATTTGTCTGAGGCTTGGAATAACTTCCTGCGATTGTGCTGGAGAGGGCTAGTCTGGCTTGCTAGATAGCTGTGTCTGTCGGGCTGGCTCAGGAATGGAGAAAGCCTTTGCTGCGTGACTAAGCTGAAGACAGATTTAAAGGAGCCCAAAGACACAGCTGTGCCTTAGAGAAAAATAAGCTGAGAGCACTGTACATTGTGCCCAGTAGGACAAATGGGCCGGGGCTGTTTATGGGTTTGGGCATTAGCCTTTATTGGAGAACCACAAACAACCCTACAGCAAATGGTGTCTGTGTTTTGATAGTGATTCCTCAGATGGTAACTTATAAATCCTCTCCGGATCAGTGACGTATGTGTGTCTGCATGTGTGGAAAAGTAGGTAATGGTCTGAAAATTGATCCTTTGGGATGATGAGAGCAAGCAATAGTTGTGCAAGCCTCCCCCTCCTCCTCCACCGCTCCTCTGCTGCTGCTGCCAGCACAGGCAGTGACACTGGGCAGGCACCGAGGCTGAGGTGAGGGCTGCTCTGCTTTTCCTGCATCTTTTGATGCCCTTCTGCATCTCTTTTGTTCCATCTGTAATTGACTTCTAGTAGCCTTTACAGGTGACATTGACAAGGTCAGATGTTTTCAACACAACATTCAACAGATCTCTTGGGATCTCCTGAAGAATTAAGGAAATGTACTTCAAACAAAGCCTTTTATAAGCAAGCTTTCAGTTTTTTGTTGCATTTTACTCATCAGTACTCAAACTCACTATGTACAAGATGTGTGCTGGTGTATTCCTGTGTGACTCACTCACAGACTGCCTGCTTCTGACTCTCCTTTCTCAAAATTTGGAGTAGGAACGATCTTGGCCCTTTACTGATATTCCTTTGAACAACTGAACACAGAGCACCTGGTGGGCAGGATCCTTGACTGAAAATGGCAATTTTGTACTCTTCTGGCCAGCAGCGGTGCCAGCTGGGGATCCCCTGGCATATTCCAAGGAGTACTCAGGCCATATCCAGCCCAGCCCAGCCTCTCCTCCTGGAGTGGGTCTCTGCAGGTCCTTGCTGCTGGTGTCAGCCCTCCCTGCCTGACACTGCATGGACAGGACAGGGACAACAGCTCTCCCCACCTCTGCAGCTGCTGGTTGGACCTGTGTTGTTCCTGAGTGTGTTTCATAGTGGGTAAGAAATAAAAATTTGGCTCTTCCTGCCCAGCAAAAGCAGAGCTGTCCCGAAGCCAAGTCACGTTTCTGTTGCAAACAAGTCCTAACACACAAGTTCAACATCCTTAACACTTCTGTGCAGAGACACCATTCACAGGTTTTCAGCCCCAGGGGAATTCAGGGTGTTAGTGACATGTAGCAAATGTGATTTGTAATGTAATTGTATAATACAGTAAGAGGGTAACATCATGCCTTTGAGCTTCAGAGCACAGTAGGTCCCTCAGACAGCAGAAGGAAGCAGTGCTGGACAGCACTGTTTATCCCTTTGCATCAAGTCCTGACTCCTACATGTATTTCACTTACTGCTTTCTAAATAGGTAGATTCAAACAAACTGGAATTTTGAATACATTTTTATAAAAAAACAAACAGAAAAATAACTGCAATCCAAACAGTGAAAAACTAACAAAGAATACCCACCCAGTTTATTTGTAGGTAATTTCACATAATTCATTAATTTAAATCCTTTAAAAAATTTTTTAAATGCTTTTGTGCATTTTTACTGAATTCCAATTTATTCAAATGCAACTTGTTTCAAATCACATAAAATAACCCTTGCTGGGGCAAAGCAAGCTTTTCACAGTGATACCTCTTTACTATAAACGTTGTAACATAAACACCACCAGTATTTCTATATAAGCTACATCAATGCCTTGGTACTTATGGATGGCGATAAAGTATGCCTGTTAGCAGAAATAAGCACTACATTTATTCTAAAAACTCCACTTAGTGGTAAATCATTGCCCATCAACTAATGAAACTGTATTTCGAGGAAATAAATGAAAAAGTACCTGTGACAAAAAAACGAGATTAAGAAATCACTATTTAATTCAAAGATTTACACTTTCTCATTTAAGTTATAAAAGTCTGTGTTAACACTACTCTCTGTGGATTAATGCTCTTCATATCGAAATTTCCTCAGGATGACTGGATTAGTGTGGGGAAATATCATGAGGGGGAGCTGTTGAAATTAAAAATGAAACTACTAATGCTCCCAGACTGAACAAAACTTGTAGCCTGTGATCAATGGTGTCGCATACAATGCTCTTTTTCTACCCTCAATCATGTATGTCAAAAAGACAGTGATGGACTGTCACAACATGGGGCATGTTCATCCACTGATTAAAAGATATTTGAGGGCTAAGTAATTAATCTTCCTCACCACACCTTAATTTCCAACAATTCAACTCAGTTATTTTACTTGTGGTACAGCAGGGACCTACCACATATTTTCACAAGGACTGTGAGAATAATGCACATTAACAGATTCTTTAGAGCTTCCCCTGCACGTGGGTTTTCCCCCTGATCTCACTGTTCACAGACTCTGAGCTGGTGGCTGCAGCCACAGTTCAGACACAGCTAGAATTTCATTTAAGAACAAATATGCAAATATTCCTGATACCACGTTATCACTAAAAAGACCAGGTCATGGTATATATGCAATAGTTCACACTTTGATGAGCACGTGTGAAGTATGTCAGCACTGAGGGTGTCTTCCAGGCATCACATAATGCAGTGTGTAGGTGTGAGAGCAGTCTCACCATAATGAAACCAACAACAAATCCCCCAAATGAACAGCACCACAAAAAGATGTAAAACACTGCAACTCAGCTTCCTGTAGTCTTGGGCTTTTCCTCTACCACACCAGAAGAACAAAACCCAGAAGAGAATGACTGTTACTCCGACTCGCTTCAGACTGCAGCTTTTTCTTTAGTTTCCTCCCCATCACAAAGCATCCCAGTGTTCATTTTTCCATCCAGAGCTCTTGGGCCTCTGACAGCAACCCTGATACACACTGTGCACAGCAACTCAAACCCAGGTAGGCATCCCACACCACGGCCCTGCACGGCTCTTCTGCACCGAAATGCCCTCTCATAATAAACAAATTTCACATCAGCAAAGATGTCAGATCATCCTAAATGACTGTGTACATTCTCATGAAGTTTCTGGAATTCTTTGCAAAAGGCAGGCTGGCTGCAGAGCCAAGAGCCTCCTGCCCCGTTCTTGAAGGTCTTCTAACCCTGCACCAGCACCTTGCTGTCGTTGCCTGACCCAGTTCCAGGAGCGGGAAGCTGTGCTGCTGTATCATCACCTGACAACCAAACTCCACACCATCTGCCCTGCCTGCAGAGCAGGGTTGGTGGCAGGAGCTGTAAGCAGAAGCGTGAAGTTCACAGTCGCTGGTTTTGCTAACTGAATCCCACAAAAAGTGATGTGAGATAAGGGTTTGAGCAGAGAGCAAACACCCTACACAGATCCTGAGACTCCAGCAAGGTTAGCACAGTTAGAAGAGTCCCTGTGTCTCACATCTGAAAGAGAACCTCTGAAATTCAGCCTGACAGAAACTCTTCTGCCAAAGGCTGTTTCCTGAGGGTGCCAAAAAGAAGTCCAATCATTCATAGCCAAATAATTTGCCCTTCAGGTTTAGGTCCCAGTTCCAGAAAGCTCTTGAACACATGCTTCACAGCAAGCTCAGGAACAGTCTTTGACCTAATTTAAACTAAAATTTAAGGAATTGAACCTGCTGTTTTTTGGCTGTTGTCTAACTTTTCCCTGTCATTTTCACTGCCCAAAGTCTGAGCAGTACCTGGCAAGATGAAAGGAGAATCTCGACTCCAACTAAGTGAAATGTGCCTATTTAAATATTCTCCCTTCAGAGAGAGTGAAGATTTTCTTTCTAAAAAATGCTGTTTCACAGTATGCATTTACCACATACACATTGTGTACGGTGTGAAACTGAGGGGACACTTCCTCTTCTAAAGCAAAAGCCATACACCAAGAGGCAAGCAAGAACCACGCATGAACGTGTGCATGAGAGGGATACGGAAATCTTCTTTGTATTAAATGTTTGACATCTACTAATTTTGATTTGCCAACAGGCCATACAAAACCAGCAGCACAATAAACCTCTCTGTGTCTGGGAGCTGCCTGGGAAGAAGTCTTCCCCTGGTTCAGCAGAGAGAGTGAGGCAGGATTTGCTTCTGTGCAAGCCTTAAGTATTTGGAAATGGTGGAATCATCATCCCTGGAGGTATTTAAAGGACTCATGGTACTTGGAGACATGGTTTAGTGGTGGGCTTGGCAGTGCTGTTTTAATTGGCTGGACTGATGATTTTGAAGGTTTTTAATCCAACCTAAATGATTCTGTGATTCTGTGATAAGGGATTCGGGGCTACGAGAACTCAGACTGTGTAAATGGAAGAGCTGTTTGTGCTCTGAGTAAGGAAGTTTAAATTTGACCTGCAGTGAGTGTGTAAGGCTGCAGAGAGGAAGGGCTTTCTCTACTGCTGCGCTCAGAGCAATCTCTCT
This sequence comes from Pardalotus punctatus, assembly GCA_013400915.1. NCBI lineage: Eukaryota > Metazoa > Chordata > Aves > Passeriformes > Pardalotidae > Pardalotus > Pardalotus punctatus. Next base: position 56,385 of record VZTX01016881.1, read on the forward strand.
TTTGTCTCAAAGGCCACTGGGCTATGACTCACACACAGCCATCAGACTATTAACACTTTTATTCCAACTAGTTATTTCTGGCTTTCGGCAGTCAAAATACCTAAATGCCCAGAGTGCTTCCGGGTAACTATAGTAATTACAAAAACAAACAACAGCAGCTCGACCCATGGGTCAGCTGAAGCCAAACGCTGAATCACACACATTTTTTTACCTATAGTTATGAAAAGGAATTGAAGCTGGACAACAAGGCAGCTCATTTTCCAGCTTCCCAGAAGATGCTCAGCCGGACAAGCTCAGCACAGATGCTGTGACCGGCTCACCCTCTCCATGGGAGAGGCAGAGAGGTGGGTGCTGCACAGCTTCCCCGAGCAACAGGGAGCCCCCAGACAGAACTTCAGACACGCTTTGCAAATCCACTGGAGCCTGATGGACTGTATGAATGTTGGGAACTGATCTTTCTCCTTCTGGATAGTCATAATCTACAGGTTTCAGAGGGCTCTGTTAGGGTTTCTCTCTCTTATTTTCTGAAGTCAGGAGGAAGACTGAAACCTTTACGCTTTCAGTTCTTCGTATTCCTGCAGCAGTGATCAATTCAGTGTGTCAGTAATTAGAAACTTCATGTTGGAAGGGGTAGGCTCCTTCAGAAGAAGCCAGAACACAGTCAAATTAATTACCTTGCATCTCAAATGGGTCACATTTTATTTTTAACCAAAATACATTTGCTTATGCAAGACTTCATTGTGTTGCTGCTTCACCACAATGGGTTTCTTCAACTCCTCTCCCTCTTGAAAAAAAAGTCAAAATTTACCATCTATTTTGATTATTTTGGACATTGTAAAGAAAGATAGCTCAGTAACTAAACACTTTCCAAGTACATAAATTAAAGGCTAAAGCACAATGTGTGAAACCAGATTAATCACAAATAAAGAACAAATACATTATAGTGGATGATATATATTTTAAACAAAGAGAATGGTCATTGATCCCTCAGCTGTGTTTCTATTTTTTTTCTATAAAACCAATTTTGCTAAACTAGAGGGCCATGAGGTGTGTATAATCAGTAAATAGAAAAGATCAGAATACAATGGAGCGAGATCTGTATGATTCACTAATAAACCATGAGAAAGAAACAACCAGTCTGGAAGTATCAAATCTTCCAGCAGAAGAAGATGCAATAAAATGTGTAACAGGAGCAGCCAAGATAACTTGGAGAGCGCTCCCTGTTCTCTAAAGCTGTGTGCCTCATTCTTAACTGAATTAAATCCAAAATCTCAAAGTTGACAAAAATCCCCTAATACACTAAAGAAGAAAAGGGAAAATGTAATGAAGTTTGTGCTTCTTCTTCTGGCTTTCATTAAAACACCAGTGCAAAATGCTGTCTACAGACATGGAGCCAGAGTTGCACAGAGGACAGAAATTCTGTCCTGGGTAGGCTGAGGTAATTCTTGTGCGTGATACCCCAAAAGGGTGGCCCTGAATGAGAAGATTGCTTTTCTTTTAAGGTGTTGCCCTTGTTGCCTGGGTGTTGTTCGCAGCAACAGGGCAGGGAGCAGCGCACAGAAAGGTCGTCTGTAAAACCACGGGTGTTGTCAGGAGCATTCAGGGATGGGCACCTTTACAGCTTTCTACTGTGGATTAACTGACATTTTGAATAACAAATCTTTTGAATTCTGTGGGGAAAGACAAGGTTTACCCTTGTGCCTTTCCCCATGCTTTTGCTGGCTTCCAGGGGAGGAATACTGCAGGAGTTCCCTACAGGGAGCAAACCAAGCTAGTGAGATCCCTTCCCCTGATCCCTCCTACCCCAACAATGCAGAATATTGTTGAGTAAAAATGGAGTCATACTCACAAGCAGCAGACATAAAAGTCACTTCTGAAAAGAGTGGTTGTACACAGAAAGCAGTAACTGCTTTCCTTTTTTTAGCTTTCACGGCTTATTTGTTTAAACCACAAAGAGACATTTGCATGTTACCCTTTTCTGGCCAGACATGAAAAAATAATGCCGGAATAAATGCAAGGGCAAGTAACACCTCCTGCTTGCTTTCAAGTTTAATTTTAACTCATGAAACACTTCAGCAAAGATCCATCAGTTGATTTTACATTCTTAAAGAAGCAAAGAGTAGGATCAAAAATGACTTTTCTAAGAGGTAGAAAGAAACAACAGAACGCCAACCATTATCTTTTCTTATTTTAAACTTCATCCCACACTTGACACAAATTTAGAACTGAATGCGGAATTACTCCTACTCTTCTCCTTCACTTATGACTCTTTCTTACCGTGTTTTTCAGCGAAGGAGATTGTAAATGCTCCGGGTGAGGGTGCAGTGCCACACGTAACGTGCCCGATGTGCGCTGCAGTCAGCAGCCCTAGCAGGCTGCGTGCTGCTGATGTGGCGACTGGCACGTTCAGACTAATTACTAGATTTAAATGAAGCCCGCTGGGAGGTGAAATACCCCCTCTCAGGACAAAGATCTGTGTCACAAAAACAGCGATGCGGAATCAGCCAGAAGTGAGTGGATTCTAAAACCTGTGTTTATGGAGGTTTTTCAGCACAGAGTAAGGGTGGCTGTGGCACAGATGTGCCCATGCAGAGGACACTGGCCCAGGGCTGGTGGTTTTACAAGGCTTTGAAAAGGCAGGCTGAGAGAGAGGGCAAAAGACAAACATAAATGTGAACTTATGAGAGTTTAATGATTGATCTAGTCCTTCTCCAGATATAAAAGTCTTTTCTCAGCAGAAAATGTATTTTTTAAACACTTTACAATGCCCAGGAAAAATCATATGATGATGCTGTCTTGACGTTTGTATTAAAATCATTGCAAAATCCCAGGGAGCTGTTTTCCACGGGTATGCCAAGGGAAGTGGCATAAAGAAGTGGCATAAATTGGTAAAGACTCTGATTTAGAGGGAAGGCCATAGAGGGAGAAAAAAGTTATCATATGGAGGATGAAGAACGGCATCCTAGCCTTAGAGAAACAAGGGGCAAAATTTATTTTCTGACTTCAGCAGGTTACAAGAATAATCAGACACACACAAAAGCCATGTGCCCTGTGCATGGTAAAGATAAGCAATACAATGTGATGTCTCAAACCAGGGAAGTTTTTTGAAAAGCAGTATATCCAGAGAGCTGATGGGTTGACTGTAAGATGTAGAGGAATACTGAAAAAGCTTCCAAAGAAGGCAAGGAAGATTTTTATCACACTACTCCTTGCCCAGCAAACCGTATTTTCTTGGGGAAATTTCAAGGATTGCAACAGACAGAAAAACTGTGGCCACTTTCTGATTTCACACTCAGCACTGTCTGAAATTGGTGGTTTCTCATGGGTATGGTCTGTGCTAAGTACAACCCAAAGAATTTTGCACTGACTTTGGCCCTCCCTGTGGTACTGCTGTAGGTATTTTTGTGTGCAATCAGAGCAGAAGTCGGAGAGATGAAGACTTGAGGAGAAACATGAGGCATTATTTTTGCCAGGCAGCTCCAAATCATACAGTATTTTCTCAGCTGGGTTCCAGAAGATTTTCAAGAAAAATCAATCATACTGACTTTCACGAAATTCCAATGTGCTTCTTGTTTCAGATGAACCAGTGCTAGTGCCACTATTTAATGTTCATAGCAATGGAAGACTGTGTGATGCTGATTTTCTTTCACTATCCCAGCATGGATACTCAGCCTGTCTTTGATACTCCCACTACCTTTTTATTGTGGATCAAGCCAGCATCAAAGAACTCACATAGGAAACAAAACAGATTTAGATGCTTAAATAACTTATACATAAATAACTTCTATATAAATCTAGTCTGGGAGCAACGGGACATTTGTACCTGTATTAGTCAAAAGGGCGCCTCTAAAGCAATAACGCAGCAAACTCATGGTGCCACACTCTTCTGCACACTTCGCCCTGCTTTGTGGAAGTAAGGATTTGCATTATCTTCTTCACTTCTGAAAACAAGAGTTTGAAATGTGTCTTCCAATAATTTATTCATGCAGTGTAATTAAGCACAGAACCTGACCCAACTTAGAGGCACAATTTCCAGCTCTGTGGTTTTTCACCTCTGAGAGTATTTACTATCTGCTTGCCAGTAATTACCACAACCATCTCCTGCTTTGAATTCTGGTACCGAAGAAGGTTTCCAATTTGTTTCCTTAATCTTAAAAGGAGTTTAATTTTAAAACTCAGCTAAATGGAGAACTTCCATGAATCAGGTAATAAAACCATTGCAAGTTTTTTCTTCCCACTTCTTCACCAGGTTAGGCGTTATCGGTTTCTATCTAAAATGCCCTGGTCAACAATTCTTTTCAGTCCCTGAAGTATTTTTTGTTGTTGTTTCTTAATACACCCTGTGCCTAAAGGGACAAATACTTGGAAGTGTTTACATTTTTCACTTGTTTCTTGGAAATCATGACCCATAGATAAAAAGAATTCTTCTGCAACAACAGTTTGGCACTTCAAGAGCTTCTAGTCTTACTGATTGTTTGAATTAATTTTTTTAACCCATCACAGATGTCCATGTTTTATTCTGTGACTTTCTTTTTACTTAACGTAAGTTGAGAAGGACGGTGCTTCCTAATATTATTGCACTGCTACTGTCATGGGATTATAACATGCATAATCTAAACAATGATTTATTGAAAAAAAAAGGAAAGTGGAATTTTAAGCCTATCTAGGAATTTGGGGTATTTGAGTAGTCATCTTTCAATAAATCCAGCAGAAGTCTATCCTGCTGGTATTTTAAATATGCCAAAAGACATCTCCCTCTGTGTCTTTGAATGCTAATATTGATCCTGGAACCTCAGTCTCCTCTCCACTATGGTTTATTTCAATTCTTACTAAAATCAGGCAGAATGCTCCAACTGCCTTGAGTCCAGCTGGATTAGGACTTCATGTTTGTTTAATACAAGGCTCCTTCTCCACGGCTGATTTTGATTTTGTTCCTATTTGACAGTTAAAAGGGAAATCACAGATTTTCTTGAGTATGAAATCATGTACAAAATTCGGCCCATAATGAACAACTAAAGCTGAAGCACTAAAATCATCCCATGCCCCTTCCCTGTACCATTTCTTGCGTCCAGTTTGAAAAATCAGTATTTTTGCAGGCTGGAGTACTCTTTGTTTTACTGTTTTTCAGGATATTTTCACTTTCATTCTTTTGCTGCATAGAATCAGTGTCTCTAGAGCCAGACTGTTGCTCGCATGCTTTCTAATCCATATTTAAATCAGAACCCATGACATACACCTATGATTAATTTTACTTCACACTTTGCTTAAGCTCTGAGGTAGAAACACTGTTTTGTCATGGTGTTATGTGACAGATGTCACATGCTCTGTGTCAGAAAACCTTCTGAGAGAGGCAGCTCAGCTCCTCTAGAGCTCCAGGACCACAGCCCTACTCACAGGAATATGGCCCCACTGCAAGACCCTCTTTACAGCCCCTGATTAAAGACGCTGCCATTCAATGGAGAGAAACAGCAAGGAGAGATCTTTTTGCTTGTTTGCCATTTCCTAAGCCTGTGGCTACTTCACTTTTATGTGAGCTAGCACAGGCCACAGCCACCCAGGGAGGCCAGGGAAGCGCTTGCATGGATGCTGAGGGTTAGCCATGAAAACCACCAAAGGAAGAATGTGGGAGAGGTGGAGCTGGCTGGATGGAGTCAAAGCAGGAAAGCCAAAGGCCTTTGAAGAGACATTCAGACATTCAAGTCCTGGGCTGCACTGAGCATAAGAATCTTTTGGTTTTTGGGGGTTTTTTTGTTTGTTTCTGTGTGTGTCTTGCATTCCCACACCACGAAGCTGCTGCCCCTGTGCTGCTGCAGAATTCCCTAGGACAGACACAGCTGAGCATGGATTGTGCCTGAGCACAGATTTGGTGGCTCTGCCATGCCTTTGCACAGGGAAAAAGTGCCAGCTCTGCATTTACAGCCCTGGGAGTGTGTAACTGGAAGGCAAGGCCCCCAACTGCAGCCAGGCACCGTTTCACGAAGATTTGCCACCAGTGACTTCTGATGCCTAACAATCTTCTCTGGAGTTCTCTGCTTCTGGTTTGGTCCTTGATTAATTAAAGGGCTTGACACTGTGAAACTCAGAATTTTTCCCAACAGGATTATATACAGGAAAGAGCAATTATAGGCTCAGGATTGAAATCACTAAATGCACTACACACACGCACACACCGTTGGACTTATTCCACTGAACTATACTAGTAATTAACGACATTTTCACCAAAAAGCTGAGCAAATACAGGAATAATAATAATAAATCAAATGTATAACGTTGTCAGACATGGGTTTCAGAAGAACAGGGAGCAAAGCTGCCAAGGCCTTCTGTAGTTACATAACTACCTTAGCTCTTCTTTCCACTCAGCTGGGACTTCCCCAGCATTTACCACAGTTATACCCTGGCCTTAGGAGCTAAGCATTATTATTGTCATCATGTCAGAGCTCCCTTCTGACATAACAGGTGTTTGGTTGGGAGTTCATCACGTCAACATTTATTTTTGACAACTGGATTACCAAGGGGCATTGGATGTGTCCCTGTTTCCCGTTCCCTGTCGCAGAGCCCCTGCCCTGGGGCTCTGGTATTTGCTGACTAATGAGAGTGCCGGGAGGCTGTTCCCAGAACAGACCCCAGCCACAGCTCAGAGCTGTTACTGGGAACAGGACAGGCAACACCCTGCTCCAGCACAGTGATAACTGCCGGCTTCAGACAAAGTTTTTCAAATAAGTTGCTACAGGCAGAAAGGGTCTCTGCACTGGCAGAGCCCTTGCCACAAGCAGATTGTGCTTCCTAAAAAGGATAAGATTTATCCCAGCACTTGGGCATTTCCCTCTGTTGTTCTGGAGGCTCCTCCAGTGTCTTTAGCAGAAACACGCCAGGCCTGTTGCCACCATTCCTATTCAAAGACAGTCCCTGGACAAGTCAGGTGGCCGTGACTGGATCTGAGAGAATATAGGGAACACACAATTTTCCAGACATCCCCTAATGTCCAAGCATGGAAGAAACATAGTTTGATTATTGCATTCTGACTACCCTATTGCGCAAGCATGTTATGAATGAAAAAGTTATGCAAAAATCATAGTGGATTTCACTCTTTCTTATTTAACTGTTTTATTGTAAGCAGGTACAATGCCCCCAAAAAAAGTTTTGTAGAAAAAAAAAGAGCCAGCATAGCATAGTTTTAAACATCCTTCTGCTTCTTTACAATAAGAGAGATGATTGTGATGTTGAAGTTTTCCCCTTACTAATTTAAACCTTTCCACTTTATCTCACAGTCCTTATGCTGAGAGATACTTCAGAAAGTTTGATTTTACAATCAATGAATAGAGACCTGGATTTTTTGTTGTTGACTGTCTTCTGTATATACAGAATTTAATTATGGAAGATCAGAACATTCTCCTTGCTAAACACTCTCTACAGTAGTGAGTCCAGTAGTGAAACACCCTCAACCTTCTATCCCAGTCCAAAGAATTTGCACTGGGGACTCACAAAATTTCTGTTGTCCCAATGACTGGCCAACCCATGATGGAGGTGACACTATGCTTGGATAGATGTCCAGTGCATCAGGAAGTCTTACTTCAGGCTTCAAGGGACCATAATAAAAATAGGAGGGATTAAAGAATCACTTTGCTTGCAATTCAAGTAAATACACCAAGGGCAAAGGAGACACAAAACCTGAACTGTGCTCTTAAGACTTGGAGATAACAAAAGGAATCTGACAGGACAGCACGTGGGAAAGCAGTGATTACCACTGCTTGCGTTGCTGCTGCTTGAATCAAAGGGCTGTCTGCAGTTTTACTGGCATAGCTGAGCTGCCATGTATCTGCTGGCACGACTATGCCATGGGAACGCTCTGATATTGATAAAAAGAACACTATTCCCAGTTTAGTTTATATTGCTGCAGCAGCAGTTAAAGTGATGTCACTCACCCCAAGAAAATCTGAGAAGATGTTTATCAGCCTAATTATAGTGATTTGAAATCACGCATCACGGTACATCAGTGTGGTTTTCCTGCAGATTACATTGGAAATGGAGCTTCTTGGAACAAGTCAGTGGCAGTCATTTCATCAGTGTTGCAGGCAAACTGGTTACTGAGGCAGATTTTTGCTATATCACTGAACACGGATTATTGGAATTTCCCAAAGGAATATGTTGCTCTGAATTAACAGCCTGGAAAAAAGAAGCGTCTAAGACTGATATGCTGAGTGGCATCCTAACGTGACTGTGAGGTGTCAACGGCCACTCTAAGCTATTAGTGGTAAAGATGCTTTTTCCAGGATCTAGCCATAAGCGCTTAGGTGATTTGCTAATGGAGCCCCAAGGACTCACAAACAGCAAGCAGCAAAACAGATCCTCTGGAGAAAGTCAGTTGCAAATTGGCCAGTTCTTAAACAGAATAATTTTTTTTAGAGATTTTCCAAGGTTTTTTCCTAAAATTCCCTAAGGGTTGAAACTGTTAGGGAAGGTGCAAGTCACATAGGATGCACATGAAATATCTCTGGCCACTAGACTTCACTGCTGGAGGAACTGGAATTGCAGGAAATAACCCCAAAACATGCCAGCAAGGCTGTTCTATGGCCCAAAAGCAAGAGGTTTTCCTCCCTGAGAGGTGCCAGCTCAGCCCGAGAGCTGCTGCCTAGGGCAGGAGAAGTCAGTGATGTGACCTTGGTGTCACTGTGACTGGCAAGGACCTGCACTGCTGGGGACAGCTCTGCTCTGCTTGGAGAGGGAAGGCAAAGCACGGCAGAGGAAATGGCTGTAATGCAGAACAGCAAAATGAAATATTGTTGTGGGAAGCTCGGTGTGCAGGCCAGGAAAGCGCCCTGATGGGGGTGGAGGGCACAGCTGGGGTAAGGAACATGGCATCTGATGGTAGCCCGTGTCTGCTGCTGCCTCACTGGCACTCTGATGTTCAGATCAGGTGTTAGGAAGAAGTTCTTCACTCAGAGAGTGGTGAGGCACTGGCACAGGTTGCCCAGAGAGCTGTGCTGCCACCTCTCTGGAAGTGCTAAGGCCAGGTTGGATGGTGCCCTGAGCAACCTGATCCAGTGGGTGGCATCCTGGCAGAGGGCTGGAATGAGATGATCTTTAAGGTCCCTTCCAAGCCAAGCCATTCTGCGATTCTGTGTTCTCACACATGCCATGGTGCATAGCAACTCGTCTGCTGGGCCATCTGCTGAGCTGCCTGCTACTCGAATTAGGACTGCGACTCCTCATTCCTACGTGCAGCCTTTCAAATCTGACACCCTCCTCACTGCAAACCTTCTCCTGCTTGGTCCATGACATCATCCATCCTCACCAGCTGGGGCTGGCTGCTAGGACAGTAGGTGTTTGGCAGCCTTGGCGTTGTCTCTCACCCTTCAGATGAACACCCTCACCTGGGGAGGAGCACTACATTGCCTGAGCTCTGTGTGCTGCCCCATCAAACAGGGCCATCATTTCAGAGATGGTGTGGGAATCCCTCAGCCAGCATCTGCTTTTGCATTCTGTATTTCTAGGTCCCCAGCATACTGTTGGCCATGAGTCATGCAAATCTTATGCCAGGCAAAGCAAAAATGGCTGCACCATGCACAGATTTAATCTCTTGAAGAGAAAGTGAGATGTTTCAGTGACAGTTTACTCTTTTTAAGAAGTTACCAATTTCTCTGCAACTCTACTTTTATTTTTCACCATAATTCTATCTGGCTGAAATATCTTTTTTTGGAAAATTTTGTGAGTGAGATCTTACACAAAATGAACTGAAACTGTGCATTTGAACATATTCATATCCATTCATTGCCTCCAGTTTCCAATTACAAGCTGGTAAATGCTACAGTTCCCATAGCACACACCATCTTTCTTGTTATTCCCAGCGAGAAACCGTGAAGATTGTGCACCATGAACTAAATCTGGAGTCATTCTGCACAACCATATTTCCAGCCAAAACAGGTGCCCTGACAGCAGCCCTAGGTGGCAGTCAGAAGTGACCATCTGCCCTACAACAAACTGATCTTAGGTTTTATGCCCACTAATATAATAAAGTCTTATATCTGCTCCTTATCTTTTATTCATATACATAGATGGCACATAAAATAGCAGCTTTCTTTAAGAAAACACTAATCTCTGAACTAAAATCGACACAATATGCTCATATAGAGATCCCAGTTCCATCTCCAGATCCAGTAAACCCGAGGAACAAGTCAAACTGAAACCTGTCTGGGTGCACAGCAAGTTCTGAGCATATGAGAATTAGAGCCACCACTGCTGAAGTCTTCACACAGCTCAGGCTGCTCAACTACATGCAAATCATTTGCCTGGAAACGTCCCTGAGATCTGTCACAGGGTGCATCTCTGTGACCATCCCGCCCCATCACTGTGCTCTGGACAGGACTGCACAGCTACAGCTCCACACAAGCTCCCCTGACTCTTCACCTCCCAAACCTGTGCCACCTGTTCTCTAATGGCAAAATTCACTAAAGCATCTCTGAACCCACCACAAGGTAAGTGCTACAGTGAGGGGAGTTTGTAAATTTAGAGCAGCAATGTAAAGATGCTTAAGCTTCATCCAGCTAATTACAATTTATCTGAAAGCTGGCCATGTCTGCCATCTTCTGCCTTGCTATAATTTCATCCAGTTTAACAATCAAGCTGTTTGTCCCAACAAAGAGCACAGGCAAACATCCCTGCAGCCTCTCTGGACTACTCTAATGGGTAAACTGCTTTAATCTACCAACCAGCAAACCAAGTTTACTCAGAAGTTTTAGAAGATCATTTCAAGGACCTGGAAATATAATGAAAGACAAATGGGTCCCTTAGGAGGACAACATAACAGAACTGCAGAGGGTGTAATTCATCCTTCATTCAATTTAGGAATGCTGCTGCTGCTGCTCCTCCTGTTAAAACTGGGCAGTTTGCTGAGCATATGCAACGCAGCCCTGGAAAGGACAAACTGTAGGTTGCACTTCTCCCAGCTGGAGAATTCTGTGGAGAAAATGCCTGGTAAAATCTTATTCACTCCAAAGAGAGATAAATCATAATAATTGCACTTTAGGGTTTGAGATAAATGCAGTCTCTGGCAAGGGTAAAGGATTTGACAGAGTCCAAATGAGGGTTTGAACTCCTTGGGGGACAAGAAAGCCTCTAACACCCTCTTCTTCAGTATGAGGCTGAGCACTGGTTGTGGTAGAAAACAGCCGGTGTCTCCAACTGCAGCAGCAGCATCCAGCAGCAAACTCCTGATCCAAGTAAATAACCAACCCTGATGGATCCTAAACTGCTCGTTGGTTTTCTGACACAGAAAGTCAGACACACCCCAAGGTCTAAGGCACTAGGCGTTGGCTTGGGGCTGAAAATTAGGAAAGTGTATTATTAAACCAGCTATTCACACCCATCATATTAGGAAATACTCCTAGTCATTCAAGTTACATCCCTTCATTCAAGGAGTATTAACACAAAAACAAAAAAAGAAACAAAAAAAACAACAAATAAAAAGAAAAAAAGACAATTTTAGACCCCATGCAGTTTAGGATCAAGGCTAGTTGCATCTTTGGCTCATATTGTACCTCTAATTTCGTCCTCCTCTGTAAGTTTTATGCTAAATATGGGATTTGCTGGCGTGCTTCACATCCAGAGGTCTCTTGGGTAGGGAGAACATCTACTTGCTTCTTTGTAGAAAAGTAACAGATTAGTGGAACTACAAAAATAACACCAAGAAATCTCCAGTAGGATTGCATGCACTGAACTGGTTTAGGTTGTGGCCGTGGGCTTCTTCGCTAACACACAAAGAAATCAGAGGTCTCTATTGTGCGACCCGAAGAATTTATTTATAAGTAAACGTATCTATTTAAAGAGAAGATCTTCCAGATTAATTACAAATCTGCTGAAGGAACAGGGGGCTCGATGCCGTTGCTGTGTCCCACCTCCTGCCAGGGGAAGGTCTGACAGCTCCCGGCTGCTCCGCGGGGCTCGGAGCTGCTGCGGGGAGCGGCGGGGCCGGGGCAAGGCAGGGCAAGGCAGGGCAAGGCAGGGCAGGGCAGGGCAAGGCAGGGCCGGCAGGGCCGGCAGGGCAAGGCAGGGCAAGGCAGGGCAAGGCAGGGCAA